>CAKAOI010047192.1:0-46892 GCA_916701655.1 Sebastiscus albofasciatus
TTTTTTAATACATTCATGGGTGCAGATCGGTCGCACCAACAAGTAAGAAATGATCAACTAATACTGAAAGTAACCTAACGGTGAATTTAGGGAAATGGAGACATTTCTTTTTTTATTTTATTTTTTTTATTGAAGAAAATTATTTTAGAAACATTAAGGCATTGTAATCTAAACTCAATACTTCTAACATACAAGGCACAATTTGATAGGAAAGATAACTTAAATTATAAAAAAAAATAATATAATAACAAAAATAAAAGAGGGTAGGAAATAATTCAAGGAACAAAAAAGAAATGCATAAATAAATAAATGAAATGGAGACATTTAAAGCGCTTTGAGGTCACATTTTGGTGTCATTAGAGTTGGCCGGTGAATAACGTTGCATGTGTTATAAGAGAGCAGTTTAGCAGGAGGTTGGTTCAGACAGGGGACCAGAGGCTTTAGAGGCTTTAGAGGCTTTTGCAAGTCGTCTAAACGGTGAGTTTGATTGAATACAAATTCACGTCATCCCATTCAACAAGTAAACTAGATTATAGCAGCCACTTAAAGCTGCAGTAGGCAGAATGAGTTTTGGCATCATTGGGTTAAAAGTTCCATAATAACCTTTCAGCATATTGTAATTCAAGTATTCTGAGAGAAAACTACACTTCTGCACCTCCTCATGTTGTAAGGCTTTACAAAATCAAGCCCGTGACAGGAGACTTTGGCGACTTAGAGCGTTCCTATTGGCTGTGCTCCGGCTGGTGGGCGGTGCTTGGTATTTCTTCAACTGATTTCAAAATGGCTACAGGATCACAAACTTTCTCAATTTACAGCTAAACACCGGAGGACACAGAGGCACATGATATTTTTTTTTTCACTACTGTCAAGATGTAGTGACCGTTTTTATAAAAATAGCTTTTTTCAATCATAGTTGCTCCATGCTTTAAGTAGCCGACTGCAGCGTTTCTTCTATCAACTTCTATTGATTTACTAGACCAACGATTAGCCTGGACACCTTAGCTAACTGTAAGTACAGCTCACAGCGGAGGGCCAGGCGATCTGAGGAGCCTCTGCTGGGCCTTCTCATGGTCTCATGGTCTAAATTTAAAGTTGACCCAGCCTTAAAAGGTCCTGACGGTGTCTTGTGCATTCTGCCGAGTGGCAGCATTATTTTTGTTCAGTGGACTGTCGTCCTGTCCACTGCCCCTCACCCTGCTGCTTTGCCCCGATTTGGATTTGCCTTAGTTACTTTTGGAATAGCCATTTCTCTTATTTTCAACCATTGTGGATTGGTGGATTCTTAGTTGTGGTGAGTAATATGTTTATCTTCTTTATTATTAAGTATATCACTAATACGGAGGAATTGTTATTCTAGTGTATATCTTTTAAAAGAACCAGTAAGGCCTTCTTTTGACCACTTTGTTGATTTGTTTGGTTTAATGTGTTTTAATTCAGATATACTTTATTGTCCCTCATACTAACAAGGTTGTGTTCATTTTTAGCTAAAGTGTCCTTGTAGATTAGACTGCATGTGTCATTGAAAGTGACACTTCTACCTAAAAGTAGAGCTAATCTATTCCATTAACATTCACTCTAACCTTAAAAGTTTGCATACGGTGTGCACTCTGTGCCCTCATTGCTTACAGTCCAGTTTACTGTTTGTATCTCTTTACAAATACAGAGTCACAAAGTAACCTGTTGTAGGTGTTGCTCAAGGACATAAGCATCAGAAAATAATAATAATATTTTAAGTCTATTATAATAAACTGCAGATGTTAGCTGATTGATCTGTGGTTACATGATGATGGGCCTAGTATGCCCCAGTGGGAGCTGCTCATGTTTTCAAGCTGTATAACCTGAGCAGTACACCTACTAGAGCTGGAATGATTCCTGGATTGATTGGTTGGTGAATCCACAGAAAACTGGAACAATCTTGATAATTCATTTAAGTCATCTTGAAGAACAAAAATTCCAGAAATTCTCAACTCTCAAATGTGAATATTGGATACTGTAACAATTAATCAATTAGTTGTCAACTATTAAATTAATCGCCAGCTATTTTGATAATCGGTTTCAGTCATTTTTTAAGAAATAAAAGTCAAAATTCTCTATTTCTAGCTTCTTAAATGTGAATATTTTCTGGTTTATTTACTCCTCTACAACAGTAAACTGAATATCTTTCAGTCGTGGTCAAAACAAGACATTTGAGGGCGTCATCTTGGTCTTTGGGAAACACTGATCAACATTTTCCACCATTTTATTGACCAAACAACTATGGATTAATCGAAAAAAATAATCAACAGATTAATCGACAATGAAAATAATCATTAGTTGTAGCCCTAGATTACAACAAACCACGCTTTGTTTTCCAGTTCATCACAAGTTAATCACTTTTATAATTCCACCTGTGGAGCTGATGTAATTCTCTTCTCATGTAATCTTTAAAGACACAAAACTAAGACATTTTAAAACAGTTTATATATTACCTGCTACTTCTTCATTTAACTCAGTAGAAGTAGATCTGCCATCTTAACAACTTCACCATCTCTAATACCTAATCACCATCTCCTGCCTCCTCCTGAATTAACCCCAATTCAGAAATCAATTTGCAATGATAACAATGGGATTGATTTACAGGGCTGGTAAAGTGAAGAGCAGTCAACATATAAGTTGGCAGAGAGGCCCTCAGGATGTCAGCATCATTACAAGTGACGCAGAAGCTGCAGCAGCATCATCATCAGCTGCAGCAACAGCAACAGCACCATGAGAGCAGCTGCGCAATGATGAGCACCAAGTCGTCTGTGAGCAAGCAGTCGTCTGTGAGCAAGCAGTCGTCTGTCAGCAAGCAATCGTCTGTCAGCAAGCAGCAGTCGTCTGTGAGCAAGCAGTCGTCTGTCAGCAAGCAGCAGTCGTCTGTGAGCAGCAAGCAGTCGTTCTCTACTGTCCAGTCCTCCAGCTCCAGCCGTCGGTAAGAGCACAGTGAGGTCCAAAATACTCATGAGATGGTTGATATTTGAAAACTGTAAAAATATAAATGGGTTCTCTCAATGCAGCCTGCCACTTCCATGACCTCGGTAGTGGTGAACGCATTCAAGCAGACCTCTTTCAAATATTCAACACTGTACTTTAGTGTCTGAAGTGTGTTAAAAACATGCGGCACAAAGTGTGTTTTTATGTAGAGCAGGTGCTGTCTCTGTGCTGGCCTTCATCTGCCTGTACTTTTAACCGTGTCAGGGTTTGTATTTTTGTAAGAACACATATTGTTCTCCTTGAGGCCCATTTTTAAGTCTTTTGGGCCACAGTTCAAGTGAAGTCCCAACTCTTTATATGCAAAGTACAAATCAAGATACAAGTCTCTCAGGTCTCTGAATGCAGACCAATACCAGTATATTTTTTCTTTCAAAGCTCTGGTAATTTTCAAAGCTTCAAGCAAGTCATTTCATTGAATATTCAATTACACAAGTATACAATTTCATTGTTTACCATTAACCATTTAGTAAATTATGGTCCCATTTAGAGTAAAATACTCTAATACCATATTATGCTTTAGGGCATGGCTACCTTGTGATTGACAAGTCACTAGCACGGCGTCTAGGAGTTGTCTGTGTTTTTGTCTCAGAACTTTAACCCTTCCACAGTGTGTTTTCAGTTCATGAAAGTTGATTATAACCTTTATGGTTGCCTAAAAATGTCTCATTCAACATTCGGTTGCTTAGCTCCACCCTATCGTGTCACTTCTGGTAGCAAAAAACACAAGACAGCGATGGCCTTCAAAGGCTTCAAAACGGCATTCCACAATCCAACGGGTGACATCACGGTGACAACGTCCACTTCCTATGGTGCCTTCAAATGAAACTCGTGTCTAAAACATGGGAAGTCGTGTACACAATATGCTTGGCGTTCAAGTGGTTAAGTCGTGAGAACAACGGCAATATTAACGTTACTGTCGGCATCTAGAAGCCACAGAGGCTAACAATTTAGCAAGATAGCAAGTGGGTAACATAATGTAGGAAATGCAAAGGCATAATGACAGAGGTAAAAGATGAGGCTGTTCAACATCAACATTTTCCTCAGACCTATTATAAAATTATGAAGAAAAACAATATACGACTAAAATGACAATATATTAACTTATTATGCACCAAAAAATTAACTTCCAAGGCCTCCGCCATTTCTGACAACATCAACAAACACGTCACAACTCCTGAACTCGAAGCTTTCAGAAACTTTCCACTTACGAGTTTGTGAATACCACAAGAGGGGGGCGTTCATGTGGGCTCTTCTAGTGAACACGGTTAACACGACACCATTTGAAGGCACTAACAGTCTATGGTCACTTTTTTTTTAGGGAATCAAGTTTTAAGTAAGTCAGATCTCAAAGTGGCCAAGTCCAAGTCAAGGATGAGGTGTTCATTTTTGTTACTGAGTCTAGTCCAAGTCTCAAGTTGGTAACTATTCCATCTACACAGCAATAGTACTGTCCTCATGTATTTGACAGAAAGAGCACATTATGTTTATTTACTTTAATCTTAAAATAGTCTGAAGCTAATTAGCATCTCCAACTATTAGCATATTAAAATACAGTAATACAAACCCTAGAGAATGCACAAAGACAATTACAATATAAGATAGAGCTAAAATAATTAGTTTATTGATCAACAACGTTAATCAGCAACTATTTTTATAATGAATTGATCGTAGGCTTGTTTGGTTGTTTGTTTTCTATGACATTAAATTAAATATCTTTGGCTTTGATTGGACAAAAATAAGTAATTTGAAGATGACAACATGGAAATTTTATCATGCATTTTTCACTATCACTGCTTTATGATATTTTAGAGACCAAAAAGTTGATTGGTTATTTTGAAGAAATAGTTGGCAGATTCATCAATATAAGAAATAATTAGTTATTGAGAGATATAGATTTCCTTACCTTTTCTTACCTTGACTTTATACCACAGATCTGCTACAGGAATAAACATGCAAAATCAAGGACACGTCATTATAACAGAGGTATTAAACTTGTAATTATACAGGGGTGTGCGTAATGTTTAGTCCGATTTTCATTTAATTTCACTTCTATGTGATTGATCAAAGTAAAGTCTAGTATAAACACATCACCTTAGATTCATATATATGTATAGTATGGTATCAGTAACTCTTTGTCCTTCAGGCTGCAGGGTCCGGTGTGCACGTTTCTAAATGGGGTCAGGGAAGGAATCTCAGCTGTAGTGAATGCTGCCAGATATATTCATGGACAGCCAAGCTATTTCTGTTAGGCAGGACGTGACACGTTGCCATTAGGCCAACTGTAAAGACACTGTTTGGAAGTCATGAAATTGTAAACGGTTGCTTCTATTGACGTTTAATAGTTAATAGCTCTTAGACCAGTATCCACATTTACTAGTCTATTTGACTAGTCAATGTTATTTTCCTTAAAGAAGCAGTGGGTAGAACTGGAGGAAATATGATTTAAAAAAAGTTATTTTTATAAAACGGTCACTATATCCTGACAGTAGTGAATGAGACATGAAATCTGAAAAAAATCATGTGCCTCTGTGTCCTACACTGTGTCCTCCGGTGTCCTCCAGTGGCATCTGCAAGATTTCACAGACCAGTTGCCAATAACAACCAATCAGAGCCGAGCTGGAGCCTGCCCTCTATGAGCTGGTTGTCAATCACTCGCAAACTCAGATCAAATGGTCAAACTAGGCAGCGCTGATCAAATATGAATCAATATTCTGTTACTCAACAGCCAATAGAAACACTCTCTCTCTCTGAAATGACCTGTGATTGACCAAAGTCTCCTGTCACTGGCTAGATTTTCTAAAGCCTGAAAACAGAGCCATGAAGAGGTGCAGAAGTCCAGTTTTCTCTCAGAACACTTGAATTACAATATACTAAAAGGTTATTATGGAATTTATGCCCAATGATGCCAAAAACATTCTGCCTACTGCAGGTTTAAAGATTTGTAACTAGTCCTACACCTGGTTTCTGTAAGAAATAATGATTGCATTATTATTTAAATCTTAAGATTGGCACATACTGCAGCTCCTCAGACTGCTTTTATCAGCAGTAAAACTTTTATACCTTTGACTTTCTTACACACTGAACCAAAGACACCTGGTGAGTCAGCAGTATAAATAACTTCTTGACACGGCGGAGACTCTCTCCATCTG
This sequence comes from Sebastiscus albofasciatus, assembly GCA_916701655.1. Classification (NCBI taxonomy): domain Eukaryota; kingdom Metazoa; phylum Chordata; class Actinopteri; order Perciformes; family Sebastidae; genus Sebastiscus; species Sebastiscus albofasciatus. The sequence continues at coordinate 6,162 of CAKAOI010047192.1, forward strand.
TCTCTCTCTGCTGTGCGTTCAGCCCCTTACTTCCACTTGATCCCACCTCGTAAGTATGGAATAGAGTTTATCAAAGCCACGTTATGCTGCTGCTCCTCTACAGGCCCGATGGATAGACTAGGACAGACATGGAAGCGATTATGAGTGCGAGCGGGGCTTTAAATGAACCTTTTCCACCCTGCTGCATATCCAAGAGTTTTGGCTCCATTTATAAACCCAGCTGACAAAAGAGAGACCTGAGAGGCTGCTGAGTCAGAGTGTAATATGGGTCATTCAGGGTCCTTGTGGATGGACAGAAATACATCCTTTATTTCTGAGTAATTTCTGTCTTTATATAACCAGTAGTACTGACGTTTTATAAATGCAAAGGGGCAGTATGGTGCATGTTGAGTATTTTTGCAGCTTTGTATTATTTCTTTTAAGCGTCTTTTATCTCATTTTTGTCATTATAAACAAATGCACATACTGTAGAAGTTACATTTAAATTATTGGTCTGCTACTAGTTCAATTAACTACACGCAAGTGTGTAATGTTGTCTGTCCTCCTTTTACAAGATACCAGATCAGCTAAATGGTTAGTCATCAGTATCTGAATTTATTTTGTAGCACTTATCCGCATAGACTGCCAGCAATAAAAATAAGTTAGTTACGGGCAGGTATATTCAATCAAAGGATAACACTGGCAGTATTTTAAAGGTGCTATTGATAACATTGATAACATTCAGCCTCTAGATGTCGCATTCTCCCTCCCCCATTCAATTGCATTTACTTCACAACAAGTCGTTGCCAGACATTTACCATTAAATTCAGCCATTTATCTGTTTTTTTTCCCACACTAACCGACGACCCAGAGATACCACATGATACCAACGTTATTTTACTATTGGCTCACAAGCCTTGTTAGAAGTGGGAACCCAATGTAATCTCCTAAAACATCTGGGCATTGTGGTTTGCAGCAAATGCTCCCTAAAGGTTCAGTAGGTAACTTTTATAAAAAAAAGAACTATTTGTCATATTTGCTGCAGCTGTGAGTATATCCCGACAGTAGTGAATGAGACAGATAATCTGTGAAAAAAACAGGTTCCTCTGTGTCCTTCGGTGCTCCTAATGGCATTTGCAAGTTTCCACCATGCCCGAAGGAAAACAACCAATCAGAGCCGAGCATAGCAGCTGTCAATCACTGCTCACGAAATTCGCGAACTCCGATCGAACGGTCAAACCAGGCAGCGCTGATCAAATCAGATTCAAGATTCTGTTACTGTACTGCTAAACAGTACACCAAAATATGTTTCTGAAAACATTAAAAGGCGAGAAATAGGCCTTACAGTAACAGAATCTTGATTCATATTTGATCAGCGCTGCCTGGTTGGACCATTTGATCAGAGTTTACGAGCTTTGTGAGCAGTGATTGACAGCTGCGTTAGAGATCGCTCGGCCTTGATTGGTTGTTTTTGTTTGGACGTGGTGAAATCTTGCAAATGCCATTAGAAGCACTAGGAGGAGGCAGAGGAACCTGATTCTTTCTTCCCAGATTATCTCTCTCTGGCACTGCCATCAGGATATACAGTAGTGACAGTTTGAGCAAATATGCTAAAAACGTTACTAACTTTAGCTTTAGGAATAAATAGTGTATTTCTTGGGGACTGTTTTTCAGCCATAGATTAATATGCGTTAATATTATAGCAGCAGAACTGTGTATGTAGGATTAACTCCAAATAAACTACAGGGCCCATGTTCATGGCAATAATGAAACATATCACCCAGTGCAACAGCTTTTAATATTTTTTATACAACAATGGAAGTTTATGGCACGGAGGTATACGCTACATCAGACTTTGGCTACACAGACAATACTAGTAGTAGGATTAATTAAATGATGGCAATCATAGTATTTATTCATAATAAGAAAAACATAGAATATCAGTAGCTTTATCCTTTAACAATATGGCTTTTATGTAGAAAAGAACACACCATAAACTCTATTTGGAAATACCTTATTATGTATGCTAGTGTTTGTAGTGCTAAGTGTTGTGACTGTTGTCTCTCACCTCTAAGCCTGAAGTCCACTGTGATGACAGAGAAGGTGCAGAAGGCGCTCAAACTGAGCCCACTACCCAAGAGAGCCAAACGCACCTACCTGGCGATGGACACGGACAAGGAAGTTATCGGCTACGTCATTCCCATATTTAGAGCTAAGTGAGTGAGGACACTGCAAAACACAATTGATTGATATTCTTGAATGCAAAGTAATCAATACCACTGATGATGAACACTGATGATTTTCTACTGCAGTTAAAGGGACTGTATGTAAGTTTTTACATGTATAAATGTTTTTTAGTCATGTTTTTATTGCCAATGTGTGAAACAGGTTGTAACCTAACCCTAGAAATTGAGACCTTCCGCGACTTTCTGGGCTTCTTCTATTAGCTTGTAGACTGCTTTTAATGTGAAAAACCCCCGGCCCATTTTTCCGGGAAAATACAACAGATGTGACGTGATGCCTGTTCACGAGAGCCTTCATTTTCAGCACTAACAGTGTGCAACCATAGCTAACATTCGGTTAGAAATGGAGTCCACAACATATAGTGATATTGTGGTTTTAGCGGACTAATGTTGCTAACGTTAATCAACATGATGCCTGTCAATCACATTCAGTCTTGTGTGTGTCGCCTCACTGTTTTGACCGATGCTCACTTGCGTGTATGTAGTGCGAGCACAAATGTGAGCACAAGCAACAGGACGCTGACTGTCGTTGACTTAACGTCCACATGTGTCCCTGTTGACAAGCAATTTCTGATCCTTACATAGAGCCCCTTTAATGACACTAAATGAGATGTTTTCCTATCTCACTGTAAGTCTATACTTCTCTGACATGTTGGTGGTTTGTTGTGCGCCAGTCATGATGTTGTTCGCGACCTGATGGAGGCCCAGGAGGAGGAGGTTACGGAGGAGGGGATTAACTATGTGGCCATGAGGAACCTGTTTGTAAGGGAGGCCAGGGAGTCTATGGACATTAAAGTGGAGAAGAAAACCAGAACAATGCACATCAGGGAATCCGCCCAACGTCTGGAAGTGGGCAGGACGGTAAATCCTTTTCATTCCTTTATGTTAAAAAGTTGCATTTTCAAATAATCAAATCTCTAACACGAAGCCTACTCATGAGCTTTATCTGGCTTGACTCTCTGGCTATAGATGGAGGAGTGGGCAGAGTTCCGCAAGAAAATGAATCCAGACAGCCTGATGCACCTTCCAGAGTTTATCATCAAGCCCCGTGGACAGACTGTTTGGGAGGGCAAGACTGTCAAGCTGCACTGCACTGTGGCTGGATGGCCTAAACCCAGGATCGCCTGGTAAGATCCAAGTTCACCGGTCCCCATCTTCTCTGAGTCACAGGAAAAAGACGCGAGATGATGAGAGGCAATCAGTCATGTGTGTGTCATAGAGAAGTTTCCATCCAAAGCTCTCGTCATCAGCCAAAGCTATTTTTCACCATCGCAACATGAACACACGCATACTTTGTAAAAATAAACCAGCTGTCTTTCTGCTGTCTTCAAGGTACAAAAACAATGTGCTCATTGATGCCAAGGCCCGCCCCGACAAGTACACAGTCGAGAGCAATTACAACATGCACTCCCTGGAGATCAAGAAGTAGGTAATCATTAAGCTCACAGGTAGAATTAATGAGATGTACCCAAATAATGCACATTACCCCCAAACTGAATGCTTTATGTTAGAAATATTCTGCGTGAGTGATAAACACAAATGAGATGCCGGCGGTAATTCATGTCTTGTTTTGTTTTCAGCTGTGATTTCATCGACACCGCTCAGTATCGCGCCTCTGCCCTGAATGTGAAAGGGGAAGATTCCTATGTGGCTACTGTTGTTGTCAAAAGTAAGCCGTCTGTCTTCTCTCCAGCTGCTACCGTCTCCTCCGGTTAGAGGTCAAAGGTTAAAATAGAGGTTTAAATTAACACAACCTGGTCCCACAGTTGTGTCTAGTCAGTATCTGGTTTTAGGCTGCAGGAATGTCCTAAATCTCATGCTCAAATGGAAAATGATTTCTGTGCCTATCATATTTTACTATTGTCAAATGTGTATCACTGAAATCTCTTGCTACAGATACAACAAGGTAACTGAACAATATATTTCTCCGCAGGGTTCCAAGAGGGCGAGGAAATAGGCCCACTCGCTCCTAAACCACGTGAGTCACCTTAAAGGGGACATATCATGCTCATTTTCAGGTTCATACTTGTATTTTGAGTTTTTACTAGAACATGTTTACATACTTAAACGTTCAAAAAACACCTTATTTTTTCTCATACTGTCTGTCTGAATATACCTGTATTCACCCTCTGTCTGAAACGCTCCGTTTTAGCATCTCTTTCTTTAAGCTCCCCTCCCGAAAAAGTCCAGTCTGCTCTGATTGGCTTGTGAGAAAAATATGGTGCATCTTTGTAAAGGTAGTTCTCAAGCTGAGGGTGGCATATTCTAATGAGCCTGCATGTGACATAAGAAGGGGAGTCAAATCTGAATGGCTTGTTGAATCCCAAAAAAAACTGAGTGGGTTGTCTTTTTTCACAGTTTGTGGGTTGGCACTCCAGATAACCAAATGTATGTGAACAAGCACTGAGAAAGTGAGTTTTTCATGATAGGTCCCCTTTAAATAAATATATATTTTAATTAAAGCAAGGTAACTTAATTTGTGTATTAATATTCATATACACAGGGTAATTAAAAGTGCTCTACATAAGACATCAAATAATGCAAATAGAAGTTACCGCACTAATCAAATTTTTTATATAAACAATTAAATGGAAACATGTGTAATGCTCATAGTTACAAACTCCAGTCCCCCTCAGCTCTGCAGAGTGCCATAGCACACATCTGTTTTTAGCGAACAAGCTCTAAAAATCCACTGTACACTACCTGCTCAACATCAAACGGCTGACGGACAAAGTTAGCGGCTAGCAGCTGAACACAGTTTAGCATATAGTAGCTAAAGAGACAGATATTTCAGATGATTAGATTGTTATAGGGGAATTAAATGGGCGTTATCAGTGGTTATAAGCCCCATAGATGTGGGTCAGTAGGGGCCTACTACACCCATTAGTATGTTTTATCATCTATTCACTTGGGCAATCACCCAAAGAAGGAGTAAAAGAAGACAACAGCGACAATAGTAGTTATGACAGGAGCAAAAGTGGAAGTCCAGGGCTGTATTGTAATGCAGGTTGAATGTTTTAACAGTAGTGTTTTTAATGTCTTTATTGTTTCCTCTGCAGATGGTTTCTGCGCTGAGCACGGTGTCACCTTTGAAACAACCATCCTTGACAAATTTGAAGTGGCTTTTGGCTCTGAAGGCGAGACAGTGAGTCTGGGCTGCACTGTCATCGTTTATCCCACTGTGAAAAAATACCAGCCTGATGTCGTGTGGTACAGAGACTGTGAGTATAAAATAACAGATTTCCTTTGTAAATACTGCATATTACCTTTATTATTAATCCACTATATGTATCATCTTCTGTGTTTGACTTCTCCCATCAGCTGTCCCCTTGAAGGACTCTAAATGGGTACACACCCACTGGTCTGGTGATCGAGCCACACTCACACTCGTCCACCTCAACAAGGAGGATGAGGGCATGTACACCCTGCGTGTCAACACCAAATCTGGCTTCAACACCTACTCTGCCTATGTGTTTGTCAGAGGTGAGGTGCCCGACAGTCGATGGATATTTCAGCTGAAGCTTTCGATTTATTTGCAAAAAGAGGGACTCTTGAAATTTAGCTTTTTAGTATTGTATTTGTGTGAAATTTGAATTAATCTATGATTAAGTCTGTGCTGAAATTGCACAGTTATGAACTACACAGTGTTATGTGCAAAGTAAGGCAACATATTACAGATTACTGCACACACAGACCTGGTAGGGAGCCATTCAGTTCTGCTGTGTCTTTAAGTGACACAAGGCTCTCTCTGAGGTGCTTGGTTTCCTCTGAGGAATGCTGCTTCTATATCTGTCCGCATGTCAGAGAAGTCGGCCCAGAGAGTGTGATCTGAAATAACAATCAGCAGGTTCATGCATAAGAGGGACTCTTCAGAGTCTCCTTTAATGTTACCAAGATATAACCTAATCTATTATAGCTACAGTGCTGCTGTACTGTAAAGTAGGTCAGAACATGGAAACTGAGTATGTAATAGAGAGCAGCCTGATTTAGAAACTTACAAGTGTGTTCTTGGATATGTGCGTCTTGCTCTACCAGATGCCGATGTGGAGGTGGAGGGGGTTCCCGTGGCCCCCCTGGATGTGCGCTGTCATGATGCCAACAAGGACTATGTGGTGGTGACCTGGAAGCAGCCAGCGGTGGAGGGCAGCAGCTCCATCCTGGGATACTACATCGACAGGTTGGCCAGCTCACTCTGTCTTTTATCACGCCAAGAAATAGAGAGAGACATTATTATTCAGTTTCATCTGAGTACCCAGTGGTACAGTGATACAATCCTACATGCAGGGTAAACAGTAAAACTGCTCTTATTTATGCGTTTCTGTGTAGAGTAACTCATTCTGCAGGCAGTCGCCCAAATTACTCCTATATTTCAACCAAACTGCCATCTTGACAGATAACTAAAACACCCACATACTGTATATTCCTACCTGCCTGTGGTAGCTGTCAATGAATAACTGTGGATGTTTCTTGTGGTGTTCACAGATCTAATTGATGTGTTTTCTGTGCAGGTGCGAGGTGGGCACTCACCACTGGGCTCAGTGTAACGACGAACCGGTGAAGTACGCCCGCTTCCCAGTCACAGGACTGGTGGAGGGGCGCTCTTACACCTTCAGGGTTCGGGCCTTGAACCAGGCAGGAGTCAGCCGTGCGTCCCGTGTCTCTGAGGTCGTGGTTGCCATGGATCCCTCCGACAGAGCCCGCCTCAGAGGTGAGAGACAACACCAGAGAGACCTGCTGACACACTGTGACAAAGGCAACGACTGCATTTTTTTTCATGTATTTATTTTATTCTTCCCAACAGCTGGCCCCTCAGCTCCTTGGACTGGGATGATCAAGTTCACAGAGGAGGATCCCACTGGTATGACAGCTTCAAACTCTGTTATTTTGATGATAGAAGGAAAGGAATACATTTAGGGTGTCATAATATTAGATATTTTAATTTCCAGATGTGTCAGCGTTTAAAAATGACATGACATTTTATACTCAATATCTTCTCCTTACTGTCTGAAATGTGTCTGTAGAATCATGTACAAACTGTGGACTGTCAAACTCAAAAGCTTGCATCAAATGTCTGGTTAGATTTTAAGTCTAGTTTACTGATTTTTTTTAATTAGATATGTCCAGACCTAAATCACAAAAGTTTTTTAATCATTTTAGACTGTGTTGTCTTCAGGCAAAGTTATTGTATGGCTGCTTGTGCTGAGAGGACATTAAACACTGTTTATTTGAACCTTAAGTTTTGTTAAATGGAAAAAAAAATGCATTTGTAGAAAAAAACATAGTTATAAACCTTGAAATCAGGTATTGAAATATTATTGTTTTGGTATCAGTATTGACATTTTTTCAAATTATAACCAGCCTAAGTGAATGTCAAGTTCAAGTCACCTGTTTGAAGTGACTTCCTTTTGCCTCCTCAGTGGGCGTTGTCCCTGGAGAACCCTCTGATGTCGTGGTTACTGAGGCAACCAAGAGCTACGTGGTGCTCGCCTGGAATGCTCCAGTTCAGAGGGGTCATGAAGGAGTCATGTATTACATTGAGAAGGTGGGGAGAAACACATGCAACCAGTGACTAGGTGTTGCCACTTGCAAGCACACAATGCCTCATTTTAAGGCACTTTCCAAATAGCTTGGGAACCACTCTAACCCTGATCCATTTTTAATTTTTCGATCATTTTAGCTGTGTTAAGGAGAGAGTTTTTATTTTATTTATTTTTTTCAAATTTTGGAAGTTCAATCTCAGTTCCTATAATAAGTCTATAACATACCGTGTAGCGGAAATACAGACACTCAGATCTTTAAGGACAAAAATGGCCCCATTGAAACCCATTAAAACCACAGTTTTTTTTATCCCATAGCCATTACAGCATAAAATTATACATTCTATTGTATCAGGCTTTCAATCTAGAGCCCTGGCTTCAAAATTGTAGTTTTTTTCTATTTTCCACCAGATTGAGCCATTTCGTCATATCTGCCGTATAGGGCAAATATATGCTATTCTCCTGGTCTCCACTAGGGGCATTCGAGCTGTATTATGGAGCAATGCTCTGTTCATCATCATCAGATTGGGGAAAAAAATCTCCCTTGCATTTAGTATACAGAAAAAATAAATAAATAAAAAAATAAAAAATAAATAAATAATATATGCTATATTAGGACTGTCAATCGATTAAAATATTTAAAATAAAACTTTTATCAACATGGGAGTGGGAAAATATGCTGCTTTATGCAAATGTATGTGTTTATATATATTATTGGAAATCGATTAACAACACAAAACAATGACAAATATTGTCCAGAAACCCTCACGACCCTCAAAATATACTCAAATAATAACATGGCAAACTCAAGCCCAACAGGCAACAACAGCTGTCAGTGTGTCAGTGTGCTGACTTGACTATAATTTGCCCCAAACTGCATGTGATTATGGTAAAGTGGGCATGTCTGTAAAGGGGAGACTCGTGGGTACACATAAAACCCATTTTCATTCACATATCTTGAGGTCAGAGGTCAAGGGCAGTTTTTCCTCGCCAAAATTTAGCATAAGTTTAGAGCATTATTTAGCCTCCTTCTTGACAAGCTAATATGACATATAATAATAATATGATATATATATCATATTATAGTATGTATATATATAGTATGTATATATCATAATATATAATATAATATGATGCCAGTATGATGCCGTTATCAATGCGTTCACTTTGACAGCCCTAATTGATATATAATTTCATCACCATTTTTTGACACAGACATTTTTGTCCTCTAAGGACATCAGAGCAACTTTTTTAAAGGGATCCACAAGGGTTAAGAAGGACCTATGGCCTCTTGTAAGTTATTGTACTGATACATGAAGACATCATATGGAGGCCTGAGCACTCTCTTACTATTCCTTTTTTTATGCTGCACAGTGTTATCTGCTGCTCTACTGATTATGTCTCTGTCTCTCTGTGGACCACAGTGTATTTCAGGGACAGACACCTGGCAGAGGGTGAACACTGGCATGCCAGTCAAATCTCCCCGCTTTGCCCTGTTTGACCTGGCAGAGGGTAGATCCTACAGCTTCCGCGTCCGCTGCTGCAACTCCGCTGGCGTGAGCGAGCCCTCTGTATCCACAGGAGAGATCACGGTCGGAGATAAACTGGGTGAGCCGGCAAGACCTGCATTTATATTATGTACTGGTGTTCATGATATCACTGCTTTATTGTCCAGCCGTATTCTTTCAGTAGTTAAATACTGCTGGTCCTTCCTGCATTATGTTCTGTCTGATCCTAATCCATTATATTCCCTCTTTGCTCACTTTATTTACTTACATCCTGTCTTTCTTTCTGAACAGACCTGCCCTCAGTTCCAGGCAATCCAGTGGCCGCCAGGAACACCGACACCTCAGTAGTGGTCTTTTGGGCGGCTTCTAAGGAAGTCAAACACCTGGTCGGCTACTATATTGAATATAGCGAGGTGGGCACTGAGGAGTGGATTCCTTGCAACAACAAACCTGTCAAGCAGACCAGGTAGGTTTCTCATGTTTGCTCTATGGGGCAAGTAGGCCTAAATGCTATTTTCCTGGTTTCCTGCACAAAAAAATAAAAATACATCAAAATCAATGTTGTTGCTAATCATTGACATCCCAGACTGTGGAAAAAAATCACCCTAGCATTTAGTATACCGAATATAATTAAATTTGTTTAAATCAAAAACAGGGGCATTATGTGAGCAAATTGGCATTTCAAGGGTTGAAAATGAATGAATATTTGGTAGTGATGATCACGATAGAAGTTGGTTAAAAGATTTAATTTAGTGAAAGTGGAAAACAACATTAATATCTAATTGTATAGCAGTTTTTTGACAGACATTTGTGTCCACTAAGGCACAAAGGTTATCTCTTACTAGTTCTTACTCCTACTATTGATGAAATCAGAGTGTACATATAATATAACTCTTTACACTTTTGTCTGTACTGTTTCCAGGTTTGTGTGCCATGGCCTGACTACCGGCACAAACTGCGTGTTCAGGGTGAAGGCAGTCAACGCTGCTGGATACAGCCAGAGCTCCAACAATTCTGAGGCTGTGATTGTGAAGGCCGCCATCTGTGAGTGTCCTCACAACTCATCTCCATTATTCACTTTGCCTGTAGCATCCGAGCCATACTCTCTCCTTCTGCTCCTTCCTCCCAGCTATTTTTAAACATTTATTTATCCGGGGAATTATCGCTGAGAATGAGAGTTCAACACATTCACACACATGACCTGCAGCCCTCTGCTGAGACCCTCTTAACTCATCTTTGTTCACGAATCATGTTCACTTTCATCACTTTTCCTTTTCCTCACCAATAATCTGTGATCGTTATTCTCAGTTACTTAATAAATATTCCCTAAGACTTTCTTCTGATACAGTAGGCTGCCCAAATATCTTCTCCATTTCATGTATATCTTGAGTTTCATGAATGCAAGTGGCACATGTTTTTATATGCGACTGCTGGTTAATATATCTGCATGTGCCTGCCTGTCATACTCATCACTAACACTGGATTTTTGCCATTTTGCAGTTGCTCCCATTCCTTCATTTCTTAGTGATAAAGTTAAATAACAAAGTAGATAATGTTTTAGAAGGCTTTTGCTGTACGCAGGATTTCTGTCTAAATGTGTCTTTGCTTGAGTTCTGTTTTGCTATTTGCCAAGGTGAAGGCTAAAACATTGTGTTCTTAAAGAGCATGAACCTAACGAGAGTCTCGTCTGGCTTTCGGAGATTTTCGTAGCGTGAAAGTTATCCTGCTTCTGGCCTCGAGTGTAAGTACTTTATCCATTACAGTGACCCTAAAAAAGTGTGTTGCTTGTGTGTCCAAAGCATGTTGCATGACAACTAAATGCCAGGCCATCTGTATGAGATTATGTTTTTTGATTGATTTTTTTTCCAGGGCTGTCAAAGTTAACGCGATAATAACACGTGAACGCAAATTCGTCAGTTTTAAAGCTAGATACTGGTATCATGTGAAACTAGAAAACCTAAGGATTAATTGGTACCAATCATGTCATACTAGCTTGTCGTGAAGGAGGCTTAATAACACTCCAAACGTATGCTGAATTTTGGCGAGAAAAAAAGTGTCATTGCCATTTTCAAAGGGGTCCCTTGACCTCTGACCTCAAGATATGTGAATGAAAATGGGTTCTATGGGTACCCACGAGTCTCCCCTCTACAGACATGCCCACTTTATGATAATCACATGCAGTTTGGGGAAAGTCATAGTCAAGTCAGCACACTGACACACTGACAGCTGTTGATGTCTGTTGGGCTTGAGTTTGCCATGTTATGATTTGAGCATATTTGTTATGCTAAATGCAGTACCTGTGAGGGTTTCTGAACAATATTTGTCATTGTTTTGTGTTGTTAATTGATTTCCAATAATAAATATATACATACATTTGCATAAAGCAAGCATGTTTGCCCACTCCCATGTTGATAAGAGTATTAAATACTTGACAAATCTCCCTCTAAGGTACATTTTGAGCTGATGAAAAATGTGTGATTAATCGCGATTAACTATTTTAATCGATTGACAGCCCTAATTTTTTCATTGAAGGGAAAACAAACAAAAAAGGGTCAGATTATCTGGAAATTATCATTTTTAACACACTTCCTCTCTTTTTCTCTTACAATAAATGTTGACCAGCTTATTTACTTTCTTCGCAGCCGTCCCTGGAAAGCCCACTGGTGTGACCCTGCTGGAGGCTGTAAAGGACTACATGATGCTGGAGTGGACTGAGCCTGCTTCCAATGGAGGAGCCGATATCAGGGGATACTTTGTGGACTACAGGACCGTGAAGGGAGACGTTGTTGGAAAATGGCATGAAATGAACCACAAGGCATTGACTACTACCTCCTTTAAAGTAAGTTTGTTTATTTCAAGCTTCCATGGACCAAATATCCAATGAATTTGTTTTGGTTTTCCTATGAATGGAGGAGTCACAATGTCCAGTGTCTTTGGTAGAGATGTTCTGATAACATTTTTTCCTTCCCGATACTGATTCAGACATCTGAACTTACAGTATTGGTCGATACCGAGTACCGATCCGATGCCAGCGTGATAAATATGAGATCTTCGTTGCTTTTGGGCTATCTTTGTGGAATTGATCTTGTCGTTGGAATGCAATTTTTTCTGGGTTAATAAATTATGGTATCAGATCGGTGCATAGACTGGCGTACTCGTCGATACACAATACCGAATTTTAGGCAGTATCGGACGCATTTCCGAAACTGGTATCGGTATTGGAACATGTCTAGTCTTTGGACCTTTTTATGTCATGAAGCTCAAATGGGTTTATCTACTTGGTAGTTAATTTATGTTTGCCGGCACAAAACAGGTATTTTAATCCTTTCTCATTATCTGCATTTGTGTCTTTTAGGCTGAGAACCTGAAGGAGAACGTCTTCTACCACTTCCAGGTTCGCGCTATGAACATGGCAGGTGTGAGTAAAGCCTCTCTGCACAGTGCAGCTCTGGAGTGCAAGGAATGGACCATCACTGTGCCAGGTATGAGAGACAATATGCTCTCAAAAACTGTAGGTCAGAAAATATTAGAGAGGAAACAATTAGATGATTAATCGACTAGCATATAAATAGATTCATTGGCAACTATTGATGATCAATTAATGATTTGAGCTATTTTTTAAGTAAAAATGCCGAACATTACCTGTTTCTAGCTTTTCAATTGTTAGGATGGGATATTTTCACTTGACTTATGTGACTGACATTACTTACAGACATTTTATATACCAAAAAATTAATCGAGAAAATGATCGTCTTATTTATTGATAATGAAAATAATTGTAAGTTGTGGTGACAATAAAAATAATCATTAGTTGCAGCCCTAGTAATCTGCAATCCATTAAGAAGAAAATACATTTGACAAAGATTTACAATACAGTGAGCATTTCAAAAAAGGAATACAAATTCAGTAAAAAAAAAAATAATTTAATCCTTTTTTGAAATGCTCACTGTATTGTAAATCTTTGTCAAATATATTTTATTTCTGTTTTAACCAGTTACAGTTTGTTTGAGAATCCAAAATGACCTCTATTTATTCTCCAAGGTGCTCCTGTTGGTCTTCATGTGCTGGAGGTTCGTGACACCACCGTTGTGGTCCTGTGGGAGCCGCCTACATTTAATGGCCGTACTCCTGTCAATGGCTACTATCTGGACGTGAAGGTGGTCTCTGCTGGTGAGAAAGGCTGGAAGGCTGCTCACGAGAAGGTCAACAAGATGAAATACATGAAGGTGAGGAAGATGAATAGATTTGTTTTATTGGCTCTTCTTGAAATCTTCTTTCGCTGAGATCCGACGGTCAAATTGGAGTTTGAACATCATGCGTGTCACGATGACCGTGTTCTCTTAACTATCTCTCCCTTCGACTCCTCTCGTGCTAATTCAGGTGACGGGGCTGAAGGCTGGTACATCCTACGTCTTCCGTGTGCGTGCTCAAAATCTTGCTGGAGTTGGAAAGCCCTCAGCAGTCTTAGGTCCAATCCTGGCCCAGACTCGCCCTGGTGAGTGTGATTGTTATGTAACTCACACGTTCAGTCGCATAGTGTTCCTACGCAGGTCTGGAAAGTCTGAAAAAGTAGGGTAAATGGCTCATTTCTCAGTACTGATAGGTGAATTAACTTTTTATATAGCTCTAAGCTGACTGTCACGTCTTATATTTTATTATTTAACTGTGATCATGAGTATAAGAGCTGAAATCTGAAATGCCAGTGATGCACGCACACTGTAACCATTTCCTCTCCTTTCCTCAGGCACCAAAGAGATTTATGTGGATGTCGATGATGATGGTGTGATCTCTATGATCTTTGAGTGCTCCGAGATGAAGGCGGATTCTGAGTTTGTTTGGTCCAAGAATTACCAGACTATGACGGACACCTCTCGCATGACTATTATCACTGAAAAGGGCAAGTAAGTATCCTTTATGTGCCCAATTTCTCATGCAGCGTCCAGGGTGCAAATTGACTCTCTTGCTCTTGTTCTAGTTCTTCCTCTTTCCTCATAACCTGTCGTCCCCACGTGTCCTCATGTCCAGATCCAGAGCCATCTTCAACAGTCCCTCCCTGGAGGATCTGGGCACCTTCTCCTGCATGGTCACCAACACTGACGGCATCTCCTCCAGCTACACGCTCACTGAGGAGGGTGAGTCAGCCCACATAGTCTTGGCATCTCCGCATCCTGAAACTTGATTCACTTGTTATTTGTTTGGGTGACGTTAGTGCTAAAGGTGTTTCGGAGGTCTTGAAGGAGCGTCTCTGTTATCCTGTTTCAACAGCTGCATCAAAATGACCTCTGTGGCACTCTGGTGTTCATGTGTGTTTGTCTGGAAAGTTGTTCAGTGAGCATCTGTCAAAGTTGTTCTCAAGTCCAAGGTTGTACTTGACATGGAGGGTTTTTATCTGCATTAATAATGTGCATTTCTAAAGTACTGAAAAACAGTAAGACTAGTAGTAGAGGAGTTGATGCTGAAGGGTTTTGACATTTGCTGCGGCTGTTGTTGTTACTTTTCAGGTCTCAAGCGTCTTCTGGACATCAGCTTCGACCACAAGTTCCCTGGTGAATATCCCACCTCATCACATACTTTATACTGCTAATACCACTTATCTTATTTTAACTTATCAAGATCTTAGATTTTATTTTATGGAAAATCCTTAATGAGAATAACCCCTTGAGATGTGCCATCTCCTTTTCAACGAGATGTTTTATCCTCAATGACAATAACACAACATAAGCACAATTTAGACCAAACATTTGACAAAAACAAAATAGAAAAGATAAATTAAAAAAAGATGATTATACAATAAAAAAGTGACAAAAACAAACAAAAAACAATAAATAAATGTGAATAATAAGAAATATAAAATCAGGGATTCATACTCCAAGCAGATCATCAAAATGGATCATTCATTTCAAGTTTATAGAAAAAGTATTAATGTCAGTGATAGCATTAAGTAATAAAGTTATAAAACAAAATTATAGACTTTATCAAGTGTAAATGCTGTTTTAGATATAGTTTAGGACACTGGTTCCCATCCTGAGGGTCCCAACCCCCAGTAAGGGTCACCAAAGCTTTACGGGAGTTGCAAGCCCTTCTTCATTTTAAGGGGTGTAAGACAACTTAAAAAAAAAAAAAATTGTCAAAAAAGAAGCCTATTAAGTATGTATGATTGTTAAAAATAAAATAAAACATAATACAGACAGAGAATTGTATTAAAAGTTCCTAAAAAATAACAGGAAAACTCATCTCTGATGCAGTATTCACAGGAAATAATCTGCTCAAAATATATCCAAACATTCTGCAGTTATTGTGACTGTTTGGGTTAATAGAACAGTTTATCATTTGTCCTGTTCTGTTATTGTCATGCATTGAATATAATATGATATATCCATAAAATATGTCCCTTAGTCAAGGGTCATCAGTTTACTCAATGATAGAAAATGGGTCCCTTAAGGAAAAAGGTTGGGAACCATCTCTTTACTCAACAAATGCTCTCTAAAAACACAGGTTTGTCTTGGAAATTGTAGTTACCAAGCCATTGTTACTTGCATATTACATAGCCATATAGATTAATGTATAGTGGGTACTATAAAAGCTTTCAAAAATGTGTTTTTCTCCAGTTATTCCCTTTAAGAATGAAATGGCCATGGAGTTGCTTGAGAAGGGTCGCGTGCGTTTCTGGACTCAGTTGGAGAAATGCACCTCCGCCTGCCAAGCGGAGTACATCTTTAACGATCTCATCGTTACTCAGGGAAAGGTAGGAATCGTAACTAGTTGTCTTGTCATCCACTTCTATTTTGGATGGTCTTCCACAAATTGATCTTGTCTGGGTTTTTCCAGAAATACACGATGAACTTCGACAAGTCCACCGGCATCATTGAAATGTTCATGGACTCTCTGGAGGTCACTGATGAGGGGACGTTCACCTTTAACCTGGTGGACGGCAAGGCGAAGGGCACAACCAGTCTGGTGCTCATTGGAGATGGTAAGGCCTCAAATGGATACAGATTTGTCATTTTAATTGTGGTCATGGAGTAGAGACCCCAACCAAATCTGGCCCACGAAATAAGTAATTGAATGGTTGAATGGGCCGGCTCTACTGGGTGTGTTGTATTTGCTGTAGTTACAGTATGTGTCCATTGGGGAGCAGCAGAAGACAACCTTTCTTTACTGTCATGTCTGATTTTCTGATGTACTTTTTGCTCTCCAGAGTTCAGGGAGCTCCAAAAGAAGTCAGAATTTGAGAGGGCAGAATGGGTCAGGAAGCAAGGTGAGGAATCGGACTTTTGCCATTGCATAAGTTTCACACTAATTATACACACAAGTATGTTTCCATCATTATTTTTCATTGACTATCCACAGGTCCTCACTTTGTTGAGTACCTTGACTTCGCTGTTACTCAAGAATGTAATGTGCTGTTGAAATGCAAGGTAAGAAAAGTGACTGTAAATAGATATACTGCTGTTAAAGTAAATTAAAGGAAGGAGCGTCACAAATGGTTACACCACAAATACAATCACAATTTACAATATCCATTTTGTTGGAGAAGCTGTGGCGAAAAGAATGCAGATCATTCGCATGTATTTCTTTTCTGCCCATTACTAAAAATATTTTGGCAATTAACTACTGTACATCCTCTATCATGAAAATATTCAAAATTAAACCGACACTTGAACCAAAATGTATCATTCTAGGTGTATCACCACCTGAAATCACCTTAGAAATAGACAGATACCGATACAAGATACATAGATTTGCAGCTATGTAACAGATAAAGAGGAATTGGTTAAAACCTACTCTACCTTCATTTAACATTTGGAAGTCAAATGTAAACAGCATTCTGGAAATGAAAAAAATAGCCTGTAGAGTCAGAAATCAAGAATAAGAATATTTACAACGGTGGAATAAATGGATTAAATATGAGGATCATAATTAAACAATAATGAAGGATTTTGTCCTGAAGAGTTAGAAGAGTTAAATCTCTTTTTTCCTGCATATGTACAGGCGTATGTACATACAGTATATTTGTATGTATGTCTGTGTATACATAAGGTATATGTATATGTATGCACCATCATACCTGTCTACCTTTTTTTAATTTATGTATTTTATTGTTTTTCTGTTTTTTATTTCATTTTTTCTCTTTTTTATCCTTTAAAGTATAAAAATAAAAAAAATGGTTGTAATTTAGGTGGCACGGCTTAATCCCGTCTCTCCTCTTTCCCTCCACAGATAGGAAACGTCAGACCAGAGACTGAGATCACCTGGTCAAAGGACTGCATTGAGATTGCAGAGGATGACGAGGACGCTAAGAAAATCGAGAGAAAGGACGGCGAACTGACCTTTAATATCGGAAAGGTCAGCCCATTAGACAGAGGCCGTACATTGTGAGGAGTCGTGAGCTTTATGAGTAAAGAGCTTAAAACGTCACTTGTGATGCTTCCATGGTAGAGCTAGACTACATGCTACGCTGCCAACCATCCCTCTCTCACACACAGAATCATAAATGATGAAACACTTTTAAAAATATTCACGTTCCCGAAGCCCTGCTGGAGTGCTGCTGGTGTCAGCATGTCAGCATGTCGTACTAGGGAATCAGAATAGACGTATTGGCTACAACTGATTCTCTATTTTGGAGCTTTTACTTCTAATTCTTATTCTGATATTGTATATTTTGATATTATAGACTTATAGGTCATGCTTTTCAACATTTATGCCCATATAGTGTAAATGCACTATATGGTATATCTGTGTGATCAATTTATTTCATTTCTAACTTTCAATTTAACTCCTCTGGCCAGTTAACTCAAACATTTTAAGGCCCTGACACACTGAGCCGGCGGTCGGCTGTCGGCCAGTTTGTGGCTGTCGGGTTGGTGTGTCTGCACCTTAAACTGGAAAGCTGTCCTTTTTTGAGGGTATTCATCTGATCTGTCAATCAGTGTCCGTGCCAGTGAAGTTATATTGATGTTTCAAGGTACCCGTACATTGAAACTGTATAATCATCACTCACAAAGAGAGGGCTGGTGTCATTGCATGAGCTCAGGAGAGGTGGCCCGTCCATCGCCACTCCTGTCCATCGCACTTGCATTTAACTGACTTGTCTGTCTAATTCACAGTGGGTTATTAAGCAAGAGAAACCGAAAGAAAAACCAAGAAAAAAGCCAACTGCAGAGGATGTTCCCCCGCCGCCAAGACCCAAAGTCTGGACATAATCTTTGCTGCCATAAGTTCACGCCTATAATATCTCCATTTGTCCTCCACGTCTCATCATATTCATGTTTTCGTTTTAAACGCCTGCAGCATCCTGGGCAGGAGAAAAGCTTGCCTTTTCTGCGTACTTTGTCTCTGTCTGGCTGTTCTAGTGTCTATTATCTGTCCCAATAATTATATTTGATTTAGAAGGGAATTCATTGCTGCCTCAAGGATACTAAAGTTGCTTTTTACTTCAAACTCCAGATCTCCAAGGCGGATGCGGGTATTTACGAGGTCTTCCTGAGGGACGACAGAGGCAAAGATAAGAGCAGCTTCAAACTGATGGATGAAGGTAAAGTCTCTTTCGTGAATTTTGTGAGTGAGAAAGTGGAAATCAGTCCTGTCAGTGATTAATTACTGTTCTCATCCTTTTTCCCCAGGATACCAAGCTGTAATGAATGAGCTGTTCAGGGTTATTGGTGAGTCATTAAACGTCACACTAAGCAGTGCACTAGAGAAAGAAAACCACAGAAAGAAGCAGAATGTGTTCATGTTCAGCTGCATCAACTATTAAGACCTAGAGACTGATATGTTTTATGCACTATTATATACCATTAATCTATACATTTTCCATGGGATGTAGATAAACACCTGCCTTTTATTCTTTTCCCTCCAGCCAACTCCTCCTCTGAAATCACAGTCATCAGCACTGAACATGGCATCATCCTCTACTCCATGGTCACATATTACAATGAGGAACTACGTGTTGGTTGGCTCCACAAGTATGTAAAATCAACCTTATTCACTTACACGTGTGACACGTGTGCACACACAAACCTTTTAAACCGTGTAGCTTAAAGGGATGTGGGTGTTTTGAGTCGGGGTTGTATGAGGTACTTATCCTTAGTCAGTGTATTAACAGTAGATGGCGTCACAAAGGACTAAAAAACATATTCTTTAAAGCAAATACTGAGGACGCATGAAGTATAAAATATATCACAAAATATATCAAATATCATGTTGGCATTGTTGTTTCTCCATCAGCCAATTTTTCAGCTTCCAAGCAAAAGTAACCCAGGTTGTTGAGTCTCTCTCAAATCAGTTGGTAGTGTTTTCCAGCCATGTGATGCTCGAAAAGAAAAGACTTTTTGTCAAAGACCTTCAAAGCTTTCATGTGTACGATCTCAATAGGCTCCAGGGTGGTTTTACATGTCTGTGATCAATTAGTAAAGCAATATCTAAAATGAGGGAGAATCATTGTATTCATAAGTATTTTTGCTTCCATAGCTAAATAGTTTCTGCTGACTAATATTGCACGGTCTTTAATTTGGGCTATAATTGTCTCTCTCAGCTCTTCTGCATAATCTCATGAATTATATGAAAACAATTCACAGATGGGGACAAAATCTCACCAACTGGTACTGATACAGGTCACGTGTTACTGTGTACTGGCACATCCAATTTTTGTCCACATTATTTCCTCTACTTCTTATTGCATACCGCCACCTCCTGGTGAGTCTCATCCCTAAACAATCGCGTCATGCTGAGAAAACAGCGCTGAAAATGCCTTTCGTATTCCTTCTCATTATCCAATTTAATCTGTAGGCCAACATATGCCATATTTTAAGTTTGTTTTATAGAAGCATATATGCAATATTATATTTGTGTACAATTTGTATCAATACCTACATAAAAAGTATTTATTAACCAATGATACATTTATGAAATGGAAATGGAAATGGATGTCGTATGTCGGCCTAATGTATGTAATGAAATGCATACAAAAATACATTTGAAGTAGGATAAATATAAATATATTAGGGCTGTCAAAGGCAAATTTGTTTTAATGCCACTAATTTCTTTAACTCATTAACGCGATTGATCTTATGGAGCTCAGTTTTAAAGCTAGAGTGATACTGGTATCATATGAAACTATAAAAGCTAAGGAATCCATTGGTACCAACCATGTCATACTAGCTAGTCGTGAAGGAGGCTAAATAATGCTCCAAATGAATGCTAAATTTTGACGAGGAAAAACTGTTATGGGCAGTTTCAAAGGGGTCCCTTGACCTCTGACCTCAAGATATGTGAATGAAAATGGGTTCCATGGGTACCCACGAGTCTCCCCTTTACAGACATGCCCACTTTATGATAATCACATGCAGTGGGACAAGTCATAGTCAAGTCAGCACACTGACACACTGACAGCTGTTGTTGCCTGTTGGGCTTGAGTTTGTCATGTTACGATTATGCATATTGTTTTATGCTAAATGCAGTACCTGTGAACAGATTAAAAAATGTGCGATTAATTTGCGATTAATCACGATGAATCATGGACAATCATGCGATTAATCGCAATTAAATATTGTAATCGATTGACAGCCCTAATAAAAATATATCCAAGACACAGGAACATGTCATGCAACTGCTGAATTAGGGTACTCGCACCTTTTCGGTCCAATTCAGGCACTGATCAGATCTTTCATTTTGGTACAATACAAGGATGATTGTGCCGATTTTAAGCATTGACTGCAATTACTGCTTTTCTGTCTTAATCTTGCTTTTCACTATACACTTGATACTTTCAGTAAACAATCCAGCCTTAAGGGATTTCCATGTTACCTGTTTTCTCCATTAGAGATGCTAAGATTGCCGCCTCAGAGAGAGTTAAGTCTGGAGTCACAGGAGAGCAGCTTTGGCTGAAGATCAATGAGCCCACTGAGAAGGACAAGGGCAAATACACTATGGACATCTTTGATGGCAAGGACGGTGTCAAGAGAGCCTTTGAACTGTCTGGCAAGGGTGAGAGAAACTGCTAAAGTCAAACAAGGAAGATGCTTCAGATGTGTAAAATGGTCCCATTAAATGTGTCTATTTCTAATGTAACTATGAATGATAATAAGTTGTTTTTGTTCTGGTGCAGCATGGGAAGAGGCATTTGAAGAATTCCAAAGGCTCAAGTAAGTAAACAAAGTCATCTCCTTCTGTGGTGTAATTCTGTTTGAAGAGGATGTTTACACAAATAAATACAAACTTAAAATAGACTCTATGTACTTTGTGATCCATTTCAGAAGCACTCTAAATACACTTCCTGGAATTGTATAGCTTAGAAAAAAAAAAACGTTGGCAGCCTTTCTGCCCTGTGATACCATTTTAAGATGCTTCTGACAATGTCTGTCTCCTTCCTTCCTTCCGCAGGGCGGCAGCAATCGCAGAGAGAAGTAAGTGATTATTTATACTTTGGTTTCTCCCAAGAGACATGATGTAACATTTCTCTGGACGGAAAGAGAGGCTATTTCAGTTTTACTATAATTTTAAACTTGGGTTCAGTGGAATTAAAGAGGACCTATTATGCTCATTTTCAGGTGCATACTTGTATTTTGGGTTTCTACTAGAATATGTTTACATGCTTTTAATGTTCAAAAAATGCTTTGTTTGAGCTCTTAAAATGCTTGTTTTCTGAATGGAGTTCGGATCGATCAGTGCTAGACTTTGCTAACATCTGCTCCATCAACACTCAACATATTATCTTGGCATAAATACGGCAGCAACGTTGCTGTAAACGGATCAAAAGTATGCCGAAATAACAACGTAATGATGCTGTCTTGTAAAAAGTCTGACTTCATGCTTTATCAGGTCTGTCCACAAGACGACAAGCAAACGACTTTTAAATTTTACCAGGAGATTGAATGGCTATTTTCCAGCCAAAACTTTAAAATATCATTCATGCAAACAGTAGAGTTAGAAAATATTCTAATGTGTTTTTATGAAGGATGGTTCACTTACCAGTTTGACATTCAGTGTCGATTAATATTATGTTGTCAACAGGCAAATGCTATACAGCTTGACATTAGGTCATTGGCTCATTCTCGTATTTCTTGTTCAGATCGCGCTCGTGTTGTTGGAGGCTTGCCAGATGTGGTTGCGATCCAAGAGGGCAAGGTAAATAGACAAAACACTGTTGAACTCTGTCTTACCTTCCTCTTTCTTTGTCATTGTCTCATTCATTGGAGCGTCTCTTTCCTCTGAACTCTGAGCTTGAAACCCCCTGCAATCCTCTTATTCTCTTTAGTCCTTGAATCTGACTGGCAATGTCTGGGGCGAGCCCGTACCTGAGGTGAGCTGGATGAAGAACGACAAGGTGCTGGTGTCTGACGAGCGCTACAAACTCAAGTTCGAGAATGGCAAGTTCGCCAGCATCACCATCGCCTCCGTCACCACGACTGACTCTGGCAAATACGCCCTCCTGGTCAAGAACAAGTACGGCACAGAGGCCGGCGAGTTCACCGTCAGCGTCTACAACCCAGAGGAAGAGGAGGACAAGGAGAAGAAAGGCTAAAAGAATGACGCAGTGTAATGAAATAAAGCAGAAAAGATGAACGACACGGCCATCTCCAAAGCATTTTACCCTGGCACATGCCGGTGCACTGAGCAGCTTAAATAAATGATTAATACAGCTGCTTCCTCCTGCGTCTTTCATGTGCTGGGCTAAAGAGCTTTGGGCATTGCTCGTCGAGGAAGCAAACAATGAATGTGAGACAGAGAGGATAATTGTGTGCTTGTAGTTTCTTGACATGTCTTGTGTCACTTCTGACAGTCACTATCAGCAGTAAATGTAATAAATCATGGGAGGTTGACCTGTCATTAAGCTTTGTTTTATCAGGCCAGCAAAAGCAAAACACAGTTTTCTTAAATTATTACAGTATTATATTTGGAAAACCTTTGACCTCTGAAACCAAGTCATGCACTGTAAAAAATAAAGGAAAAAACTGATGTCATAAACTTCCTACCAGCTGTTTGCTTTGTGTTGTCAGACATTAGAAAATTGTATGAGTGAATATGTCACATCTTCCACTGATTAGAGCTTTTAGTGTCTATTTATAACCAGCTACTATGTTTAAATTGTACTGTGTGCATGCATGTTATGTGCCTACTGTTTGCAAGTGCAATCATTAAAGCAGTTTGTCGTAGAAGTGGAGCAGGTAAACCCTGATATGCAGAGTAGTGACAACACACGACAGTTGAAACTGGTTCATTCAAGTGCCTCACGTAGCCAACAAGCCGTACAGGCATAACTTGCATACTTTGGAGGTCTTTCAACAGAACTTGTCTTACGAGCGTCACAGAAATGTGTTGAAAGTTGGGGGAATATTGTATTTCAAGTACAACATGAGGAAACCATACAGATGAGCTGCCCTGCAGCATTTAGTGTGGGGCTGTTTGTCTAATTATCATAAGTTTGTTTTCTCTTCAAGGCACTCCTTGTATGAAAAGTGCACATGCTTTTAGAGAGGTTTCACTTTTGTCTTTACATAATCTCCCATAGAAACAGTTCATTCATGGAGAAAAATGCCCTCATTAGAGTTAAATAATTTGATTTTGCAACAAGCTCCAGGGTTTAGGGGCTTAATGATGGTCTATTAGAAAACAGCTGCTCTAATGGTGGCATCTGATTTCTGCCTGCTTTCATCGCTGGTGCCATTCATCATGGGTATACCCAAGGTGCTGGGCCCACAATGGGTCGTTAAAGAGGGAGCCAAGAGTCCCAAGAAGGGTCTGAAATTAAGTTTTTTCCTCATGTGCCATTGTGGCAGGTCACTGAACATTTCTACTAGCCACACAATTTTTTTGTCTGCCACTTTTGAAATCTATGTAGAACGCTTTAGAATTGTAAACACTAGGACTGTGTATTAGCAATAATCTAGCGATATGATACGTATCATGATACAGGGGTTACAATTCAATATATCACGATATATTGCGGTATTGTAAACAAGGCAATGTATTGATTTTTTTTTTAAATCTAATTTTAGGAAAACGGTCACAGTATAAAAAAACACACTGCCATATGAATAAAATCTGAGTAAAAATATATATTTTTTAACTTTTTTATGCAATCAGAATAGGATCTGCAGTTGCATTTCTCTTTGCAAATAAAATCTTTGCATGTAAACTATTAATTAGAAATCAATACAGGGTTTTTGAGAATCGATACAGTATCACAAAACATAATGTTGCAATACTCCATATTTTTTATATTTTCTTCCACCCCTAGTAAACACTAAGTCAGTGGTAACAGAGAGTAGAAATATGGATCATGTAACCTTAATCACTAACTAATTTTAATTTATGAATTGCTTTTACTTTCATTATTAGTATTGTTATTTCTTTTCTTGGTTTTGTTTCGGTTTTGAATGTTGAGGCTGTTCTTGATGGGTTTGTCTGTATAAGCTCATGTACTTAAAAGTTGGTTAACAGACTGTTGTAATTACGAACAGTGGATTGCATATATGAAAACAGCCTTGAAAAAATAAAGTATAAAAAAATAAAAAAATCCCCTGGATACACTTGTCTTTTTTATATATTTACTGTATTGTTATTATTATATATATCTTGTCCTAATTGTTTTGTTATCACTATTATGTAGTCATATTATTCCTTTATATTAATCTTGTCTCTATATGTGGAGGCTTCAGATAAGCCCAGTGGGTTTTTTGCCTCTTCCTGCACTGTATATTATGTATTTATCTTTTTTGTTATGTTGTGTAGTCTTAAATTGTGCAAAACAAATAAACAAATAAACATAGTGTAATAATAATGTCACCCTGGATAATAAAGGAGTCCCAGCAGTAGCAGCTGTGTGAGTGCTCCGCCACTGTGCGGCTCTCTGTCCCATCAACTCACCAGCTCTCTGCTGCTGGTTACAAACCAGTCAGCCAGTCAGCTACGGTGGTCCAGCCACGGTGGACAGTCAGGAGGCTTCCGAGGAGTTTACACACGCACAAAACATGGGGACTCACTGAGGAGGACACGGTCACCGTCCTTCTATCGGCAGCATCCCGCTGGACTCACCGGTAAAGGTAAATAGTTACGGAGAGGATGAATTCAACCGTTGCTGTTATTATAGTGCAGATTCCTGACTAGCTAACGTTAGCTACAGCCTGTGAACTAGCTCACATATTGTAGCTACGGCTGGATTAATTCAACCCCTAAAACAGTGGGAAATTCATTCATCACGTAAAGAATTAATGTGACCACGTTTCGTTATAACCGCAGCGTTAACCGTGGCTGTTACCGTGTCACCGTTTTGCTATTAACGGTAACGTTAGCATTCAAAGCTAGCTGCGGGCAAGGCCTATTGAAGGAGGTTGGGACACGCCTCATATCGTTGGGAGATACTACGCATGCGCAGTACAATCTGGTCAAAACTGAGCCAATGGCAACACACGACCGCAGCTTCAGTTACACTGCGCATGCGTCTTACCCAAACCCCAAGACCCGTGACCTAACCTCCTTCTATAGGCCTTGGATGAGCCTCGTCTCCATTCATTTATTTATCCTGCCTACTATTTCTGCCTTTGAATCCAAACTAATGGAAAAAGCATTTCAGTACACTGTAAACATAATTTTGGTTTCTGTTCGTTTATTTCCGCATTTTTCCATTCATGTAACGTTAGAGCTCTTGTGTGTACGTTAAATGGTGTCATTTCATTCAAGCAATATGGCAGCTTTAATCTCCCCAAAATTAGCATTTTTTTAGCCGCAAAAATCTGTGTGCGACATGGCAGCTATAGCTTGTAAGTCATTTTAATTCACGTGTTGTAGTTAACCGTACATTAAAGGTCCCATATTGTAAAACATGAGATTTTGAGGTCTTTTATATTGTAAAGAAGGTTTAAGTGCTATATAAATAGTGTTAAACTATCAAAACGCTCAACATATGGAGAAATACACACAGCCAGTATTCAGAAATTGTGCGTTTGAAACAAGCCGTTAGGATTTCTGTCCATTTGTGATGTCACAAATGTACAATATTTAGACCATTACATGGTTTTAAACATACAACATTCTAAATGTGTCCCAGTTTAATTCCTGTTGTAGTGTATGTGAATGATATCAGTTGACAGGATGTAAACATGTACCCAAGCTGTTGCCTAGCAACGCAATTCCATTGCAATTCCATTGCAATTCCGTTGGAATGCACTAAAACGGAGCGTTTCAGACAGAGGGTAAATACAGGTATATTCAGGTTGACAGTATGAATAAAATAAAGGGTTTTTTTTAACCATTACAGGATGTAAACATGTTATAGTAGAAACACAAAATACAAGTTGAAAATGAGCACGATATGGGACCTTTAAGTGTTGTTGGCTTGTAAGCAGTGCTGCCACCTCACCAACCAAACAAGCCTGGCCTGGCCTGCCTGGCTGCCTGCCTAGATTTTAACAGGTCAAAGATAAGCACAGTTCATAGTATATTTGTGTAGGTGTATATTGAATACCCTTTTCCTGCCTTTTAGTAAGAGATGTTGCGAATAAGGAAATATAGTGATTTAATATGACATTTTTTGTTTTTCTTTGGGTGGTAATGTTATTTGAAAACACATAAAACCTCAGTAGTTTTCATGTAGGTCAATGTTATTATTTTTTTTATTTTTTCCAGGCATTTTATGTAAATGTGTGATGTGAGTTAGTCCCACACTGATTCTGTCATTTAATCAGTCTATCACTACCCTATTGTCTGTTAACACCTTCAAAACCAAAATACTTTGAATCAGCTGACTGTATCATGACACCTCATGTTGAGCAGTACATATTAACTAATTTACACTCTGTAATATTATGTTTATTAATGCTAAAACTAATGCAAATATAACAACCTTGTAATTTTCATGAATATTCAGTTGTTGTTGAAACTAGAGATGCACCGATCCAACTTTTTCAGTTCCAATACCGAGAGCGATACCTGGGCTTTGGGCATTGGCCGATTTTGTAGTTAACGTACATGAAGTGTTGTTGGCTTGTAAGCAGTGCTGCAACCTCACCAACCAAACAAACCACCTGCCTGGCTGCCTGCCTAGATTTTAACAGGTCAAAGATAAGCACAGTTCATAGTATATTTGTGTAGGTGTATATAGGGCCTCAATTGAATACCCTTTTCCTGCCTTTTAGTAAGAGATGTTGTGAATGAGGAAATAAGAGTGATTTAATATGACATTTGTTTTTTTCCTTGGGTGGTAATGCTATTTGAAAACACATAAAACCTCAAGAGTTTTCATGTAGGTCTATGTTGTTATTTTTTTCCAGGATTTTATGTAAATGTGTGATGTGAGTTAGTCCCACACTGATTCTGTCATTTAATCAGTCTATCACTACCCTATTGTCTGTTAACACCTTCAAAACCCAAATACTTTGAATCAGCTAGTTAACTGTATCATGACACCTCATGTTGAGCAGTACATTTTAACTCATTTACACATAATATTATGTTTACTAAAGCTAAAACTAATGCTAATATAACAATCTTGTAATTTTCATGAATATTCAGTTGTTGTTGAAACTAGAGATGCACCGATCCAACTTTTTCAGTTCCAATACCGATAGCGATACCTGGGCTTTGGGTATCGACCGATACAGAGTACCGATCTGATACCAGCGTTTAATTGATAAGCTGTATGCCTCACTGTGTGGAAGTGAATGGGATCATTAATTTATGTATAAGATAACATCAGGCTTGACTTAAACATTGCTTTCTTAACTTTGTAAAACTAAATGTAAAAAATAAATACACATTTTTATTTTATTTATACAAATTACATTTTTTATTTATTATTAAAGTAATAAATTGTACACCAGTAACTTGGTAAACAAATCTTCAAAGTTAACATAATTTTTATTTATTATCAAAATAATAAATCATATACCAGTGACTTGGTAAAAAAAAAAAAGAGAGAGAGAGAGAGAGAGAGAGAGATTGAACATTATCTTTATGAAGGATTTATTGCAGGGCTGTTGTTATACATCTGTAAAGTGGTGTGGGTGTACCTAACCTTAGATAAAGCTAACTGTCTTGGTGTTGACGCATGCAGTTTACCAAACATGAAAATCATTGGTCCCGACCAGTGTCCTGTTGCTCGGGCTCGCGCTTGTGCTCGCTCTACATTGACATGAACGAGCATTGACTCTGTTGCTTTTAACGTACTTACACAGAAATAGACATACACATAAAACAAGGTCAACATTTGACTAGTTGTTCAATCACAAGAGTTGATAGAAATTCATGCGATGTCCTTTTATTTTAATTTTTTATTTTTTATTTTATAGCTAAAAAGACTAACACTGAAATTAATTTATGTTCAATTTTATTTTATTTTTATTACTTTTTACCCAGACAATAAAATTTGAGTTTAGTTTCAGTTTTTCTTAAAGGATATAGTTATTTAGTTTACTAAAAATACTTATTTTCGTCTTCGTTTACTATAATAACCCTGTTGACTACTATGACATTTGACTACTAAATATAAAACTGAAGATGGTAGTCATCAGTAATGATTCTTATTTCTATATAAACAATGACATCAGTAGTAATCATGAAGATGTGGTTTTACAGCATTTTAAATAGTTTGTTCATGTATGTATTGTTTGTTGTGTTGGCTGATCAAAACCTTTTCCACATATTTAAAATGGTTATCAGACCAGATTGTTGAGTTTTCAGTTTGAGTTTTTAGTTTCATTCAGAATAAAATAATATTCAGGGCATTTGAAGGAACAACATGGCGAAATATATAAAGTCCAGCTTTTCAATAACATTTCTATTTAGTTTAGAACTTCTTTCCACCTTTTTAAGCAGTCGTAGTAAAATAAACTTTAGAATAATAGATTTTTCTAATGTTTTAGTAACTTTTGAGTAAATAATGGATTTGTTGTACCTTTACCTAAAAGAAAAAACAAACACTTTTCAGTGAAATATGTAAAAATGAAAGCTAACACTGTCTGTCTGGGGTTGTCGTTGTCGTTGTCGTTGTCATGGTTTATGTTACACACATAATAAGTAGGCTCATTTTGGTGCTGTTTGGTGTAACCTAATACTTCAGAGAGTGTAACATGAACTGTATGTTGTCTGGTTGGCCTGCCTAGTCGCACGACTGATTCTTTTGACACTCCAAAAGCAAATGTGTGCTGGATCATTCCAGTTGGAGACCTTAATTATGGAGTGAAAGTAACTGGGACCATAATACTCAGATGCCTGATCTTGTAATTCTTAGTGGTACAAGTAGGCTACAGTATGTATTTATTTATGGCTGTCAATCGATTCAAATATTTAATCACAGTTAATTGCAAATTAATTAAATTTTTTATCTGTTCAAAATCTACCTTAAAGGGAGATCTGTCAAGTATTTAATACTTTAATTATCAACATGCGAGTGAGCAAATATGCTTGCTTTATGCAAATAATGTATGTATATATATATTATTGTAAATCAACAACAGCTGTCAGTGTGTCAGTGTACTGACTTGACTATGACTTGCCCAAAACTGCATGTGATTATCATAATGTGGGCATGTCTGCAAAGGGGAGACTCGTGGGTACCCATAGAACCCATTTTCATTTACATATCTTGAGGTCAGAGGTCAAGGGACCCATTTGAAAATGGCCATGAAAGTTTTTCCTCACCAAAATTTAGCACAAGTTTGGAGCGTTATTTAACCTCCTTCGCGACAAGATAGTATGACTGCGTTAACTTTGACAGCCTTAATTTTATTAAAGGCAATGGTGTTGTGTGTCCAGTTACTGCTAGGTTATTTGTGACTCAGCACATTTCATCTCTAAAAGGAAAATATTCATCTTTTTATGCATGATTCTTGTCAAATATTCTAACACAGAGCAGATCCTAGCACAGAGGGAGGATGAACCAACAGCCTTGCACCCAGTAGGCTTGTGTGTTTTGTTTGATAGTGTTTACAAAAGGCTTAGCAGATGGGACAGTCGGGATGAGGCCTTTTTGGAAGAGCCTCATGCATTATGTTTATCTTAGGCATTCACTTAGGAGCTAAACCAGGCAGGCGGATGCTGGAAATTGGACCAGACAAAAACACGCCTTGCTTGGACTACAGTCTAATGAGTGTACCCATTCCATCCGTACTGGATGTCGATACGATTAAATTAGCACTTGGGCTAATTTTAGCCAACTGTATTGATATTTTAATACAGACTAATCCCCGCTGAGATTATCCCTTTGGTATTTATGGAACTTTCACCTGTTTACGTTTGTAATCACATGTTTGGGATGTCAAAAGTTCAAGGGTAATAAGCAGCAAAAGATCAACATGTTGAAGTCCAATGTACTCCTGCAGCCAATCTATGTCACTTTATTAGTCGTGCACAATAACAAGCACACGCAGCAATGATCGTACTGTACATGTGACTGACTGTGCAAGAACGTCACGCTGCGGAGTGTTTTTTTTTTCCTGAGCTTGTACTCTTATCAGGGAAAAACATTGCATAGCTGTTCACAGAAATTAGCTGTCCCTTATCATCAGCCATACACCGCCACCATAAAGAGGCCATCCCATTGGCTGAAGCCTTTGTGTCCTGTCAGCTGACTGGATTGAACATACCCTGCGAAGAATAGCCCAGATGAAGGATGACAGAGTTTATGACTGCGTTGTGCAATCGCATCAGATAGCAGTGTACTGATATTTACCCTTGGGAGGGTTATTCCAACGTGAGGTGGGCCACATTTGAGATTGGATTCAGGATGGCAGGGAGGCACTATCGTCATAATCTGACGGAGGAAAACATTGGTCCCAGTGGAGTATCCTGAGGTGGGGAAAGTAAGAGCTGGTACTCACCTGACTGTAATGAAGAGACCGAGATCCTGGGGGGACAGGGAGCTCCTGGGAAGCAATACAGACGACAACACAGACTACAGTGAACAGGATGAGTCCTCGTCTCTGAGGTTGTCCTGGTCCCTGGTGAGTCAGTGCTGACAGTCGGTCACAGCTTTGGCCTGATGCTGCAGGGCCCTTTATACTGTTAGTCATCCTGTACTGTATTGTTTGATTTGGCAGGTTGCTTGGATTTATTGGCTTATTATTGTGGCCAAGCCTAGTGGTTTGATACTTTACCACAGTGAATCAGGTATATGATGTCAGTTTTAGGGCTACGAGTAAGACTGTTTTTAGAGACTGTGAAAGAAGATAGTGGGACACTTTATATAATTTACTTTTTAATACCCGGTGGAAAAGTAGGACTCCCCCCTCTTAGTAGATTACTCGACTAATCGGTCTTTTTGGTCTTATTCGACTAAGATTTCTTTAGTCGATTACTTGTTTTATATGCTTTTTTTTTTTTTTAGGGATGCATAGATCCGGCATTTTCAGTCCCAATAGCAATACCTGGACTTTGGGTATTGGCCGGTCCTGAATACCAATCTGATACCAGTGATTAATTAATTAGCTGTATGCCTCACTGTGTGGAAGTGACTGGGATCAGTCTTTTATGTGTAAAGCAACATCAGGCTTGACAAATATTGCTCTCCTAACTTTGTAAAACTAAATGTGACAAATAAACACATTACTGAATTGTTATTTATTATTAAAATAATAAATTGTGCTCTAGCAACTTGGTAAAAAAACAGGAATTACAATTCAAGTGAAAGCTATTTAAATGCAGCAACAAATTGGTCAAAACTGAAACGGGAATTAAAATTCCAGTATGTAATGTATGTAGTATACAAACATAGAAGTGAGTTGAATAGATTGGCCCCATTGTCACCGATACCCGATGAGATGAGTCAGTATTGGCCTGATATCCGATCCAGTATCGTTATCAGTGCATCCCTACTTGTTTTAATACTGAATGACTTGTTTCCAAGAAATTTACGGTTGGTTCTTTTGTTGTGATTCTTTTACAGATCTGTTGATTAAATCAACTAATCGATAAGACGAATAATTTTTAGTTTGGGGTCTGGAAGTGTAGCTGCTTGTTGTGTGTATTTCTATGTCTGAGTTGACACTGAAAGAAGGAAAAGACAATGGGTAGCAGGCAGCAGGTAAAGTGTGTTTTCACAAGTGACTGTGTTGTAGATAACTGGATACTGGCGTCTCTCCAGGTCTGTGTAAGGGTCATTTGTGCTTTTGATGTGGGATATTCCCTGGTATAATAACCTTTTATAGATGAATGGAGCCTTGTTGTTATGACAAACTTCTTTATGTATCTCTGCACTTGGTGTTAACACTGCGTCAGTCCAGAGGACAGGAGCTTTGCACTTGGTGCACCTGCAATGTGATTTTCTGTGGTGTCAAAATAAAAGTGAAAGTTTAATGCTCCACACTTGTACCAAGTGTTATTTGCTTGATAGCAACGAGAACGTTTATGGTTTTTAGAGATACAGAAAATCCAGATTATGAAGCAAACATGCATAAAGTTGGCCAACAACATGCTACATGTGGGCATTTGACCCCTGAAAGTGAAATTATTTTGCAGCTGAGGTGTTTATGATCCATACCAGATACATATTTTTCACTGCTTATTTTCATTTTAGTTTCAGTTTTAGTTTATTATAATAACCCTGTTGACTACTATGACATTTGACTTCTAAATATAAAACTGAAGATGGTAGTAATCACACTGCCTTCGTTTCAGTGATTTTTGATCTTTGCGCCATACAAGCAGTCGTAGTAAAAGTAACTTTAGAATAATAGATGTTTTATTAATAGTTTTAGTAACTTTATTTATTGTGGCTGGTTACTTTCCTTCAGACTGTAGTTTCATGTTATCTTCCAGAAGAGTTTCATTGGAGTGAATGTCAACAAAGGGCCTCAACTCAGGCATAACTTGTATTTTTCCCTCTTTCTTGTCTACAAATGTGGAGTGAAGTTCTTTGAGATAATTGAGAGCTTCCCGTTGTTGACAGGAAGCCTCTTATCAAATCATCTGAACTCCTCTACAACCCTTTGAACTGACTAACAGTGAGGGCTGTCTGATTTCATGATAGTTCTCTGCCTTTGTGTGGTTAGAAGTTTGGGAATTATTCTGAGTGGCCTGCACAAGTTAGTGTTTTATTGCTATCTATTCATTAGCTTACTCTCTGGTAAAGCATATCATGCCAGTTTCCCATATTCCATGATGCCACCGTTGCACAAATGCCTCTATTCTCTACCCAACAACACTCCCCACGGCTAGACTCTGAACAAAAGGTCAGTGTGAGATTGGACCATTTCAAGTTGCATAAACCCGATGAAGTCAGCATGTTTACAAGCCCCACTAAACTAGACCCTGACCCGAGCAAACCAAAATAATGTTTGCTAACTTAATAGTCTTATTCACTAAGTGTGTCACAATGCACACATGACTGCAAATAATCTAGTTCAGTAATGAGGCCACAGGAAGGCTGGAAAGTTTGTATAATTAGGCCTTAGAGATGCACCGATCCAACTTTTTAAGTCCCGATAACGATACAGATACCTGGGCTTTAGGTATCGGCTGATACCGAGTACCAATCTGATACCAGTGTTTAATTAATAAGCTGTATGCCTTACTATGTGGAAGTGACCGGGATCATTGTTTTATGTGTAAGGCAGCGTCAGGCTCGACTTAAACATTGTTTTCTTAACTTTGTAAAACAAAATGTAACAAACAAATACAAATCTTTATTTTATTTATACTAATATATTTTGTATTTATTATTAAAGTAATAAATCATAAACCAGAAACTTGGTAAAAAATCTTAAAAATTAACGGAATATGTATTTATTATTAAAATAATAAATCCTACACCACTAATTTGGTAAAAAAAGAATCAAAATGAACAGCAATTACAATTCAGGATTTTTAATGCAGCAAAAAAATTGGTTCGAAACTTAAACAGGAATTAATATAACAGTATATAGTATATAAACACAGATCTAAATTGAAGAGGTCGGACCTATTGTCACCGATACCCGATCCAGCTATTTGAGTCAGTATCGGCTCGATATCCGATCCGGTATCAGTATCGATACATCCCTATTAGGCCCGTGTAATTTTCTCTCTGATTTAGTAGCTTACAGATTGCTTGTAAAAGAATTTACAGTCTTAATAACTGCTTCCTGAGCGGGGTTAATCCAAGTCCATATAATTATAGCCACAGTATTAATATTGTATTTGATAGACTTAGCAGAGGGTTATGAATATAAACAAGAAGTCAGCTGCTCCCATTGCAGCAGGGCAGTGGGAACTCTGTGTGAGGTTGTCTCTTGTCATTGTTTGAGCCCAGCCGGCGGCCCCCCTCTCTGATGTTGCTCATGTGGGACAGCGGCCAGTGACAGGCTAACAGTGGCACTCTGACAGTCTGTATACAGGTCAGGAGATAACAGACACCGCAGGGCAGGCAGGCAGACAGGCAGAGAGGGAGCTGAGATATGAAAACAAAAGACAAATGAGACCGAGCGACAGTCCAGAAAAAGATACTTAAAAGGAGAGACAGCAGTGGATAGACTGAGAGAAAGAAAGAGTGCTAAGTCAAGTGGAAAACTATTAGATTTCACAATTTATACAGGCCAAAACTGTCTCCTCTTCCTCCCGAACAGTACTTCCTCATCCTGTCTTTCCCTTAACTCAGCTAATATTTTTGTTCTTTTCCCCCCTCCAGGCGGACACCATGAACTACGTAGGCCAGCTGGCAGGTCAGGTGCTGGTCACCGTCAAAGAACTGTACAAGGGCATTAATCAGGCCACGTTGTCGGGCTGCATTGATGTTGTGGTTGTCCGCCAGAGAGATGGCACCTACCAGTGCTCGCCATTCCATGTGCGCTTTGGCAAGTTGGGTGTACTGCGCTCCAAAGAGAAAGTGGTAAGTTTAAGAAGTTTTTAAGGTTATTTCTTTGTTTCCTCTCACTGACATGTTGAAGTTATGTAATCATTAAAATGATTGACCCCCTTATCAAGACACTTCCAAGCTTATGAATCTACAAAAGGAAATTGAGAGAATGAGTATATATAAGAGTGTGTAGCACCTACAAAATGTTTTGTTTCCCTTTGAAGAAGAACACTTTGAATTTTCATACAGCATAATCAGTCTTCAAGACAACTTAAACATTAGTACATACAGTAATTGTGGCCAGTTCTATATGAGGTTGTGTCCAAATTAAGCCAGATAATGTCAGCTTTTCTACTCCTAATTTAAAGGCTGTATACTCGAATGGTCAACCACACAACATGATCACTTATTTGCTTGATTAGACCAATTTGCAGGACCCCTACCAGTCAGGTTACCCATTCTTATGTCTAGGGGCTTCTGCCTGAATTAATGGAGCATCTTTGAACCATTCGGGGGAAATGTTTGATTCTGTTTGCAGAACATACTGTAGATAGGATGTTCTGGGCTTTTCTCCCTCCTTGATAGTAGTCGTTACTATACATTCTTGCCGCGAAGATAAGATCCAATTAATAATGGTTCAAGTGGAACAATGGTGCTATTTTTAGCGCTCAGTTCTCACTTGAGGAAATGACATTTTTGTAGCACCTTTGGCCTAGTTGATGGTTAGGGAGAGCTAGTTAAGCCTGTTTTGGTACTAGTTTTGATGGTGCAAGTAAATGTAGAACTAAATATCCTGGTTTTTGAAAGTCGCAGATCGACTTGAAGATTTGTAACCTGCTGTACTAGCAACAAAAACTTTCTTGTTGAGGTTACTTGAGTTTATCATCTTATATAAAGATTCAGAATATCCCTTTGTATTCAGTTGGTAATTAGTAATGGCTAAAGTTAGATAGCGATGATAATTTTTTTTAATGTGTTTTCCCACCACTTCACTATGAATGGCGAACTTGTCCATGACTTCTATTCTTAGAACAGCGATGGTGCACTCTGACTCAAAGAAAGCTTATTTACTTGCTTTTGGTTCAGAGTGGGTGATGATTTGTGGTGGATTGACGCTGTTTCACCACCTACCCAGAATGCTGATGGGCTTGGAGGGCAGGAATGAATGAGTGGTTCCTATGGCAACAGCTCTACAACTTGAATGCGTGGGAGGGGGAGGAAACGTGAAGAAGAGGGCCTCAACAACAAGGGCTGTTGTGTAACCAACAGTTATGCATGTATCTCTGAGAGCACTTATCAGATCCTTGAAGGCTGTTGCTAAATATACATATATTTTCAGAAGTTACTGGACCAAGTAAATGATGGGATATTTTATCCCTGACATGCAGGTATTTTTAAAAATTCAGTGTGGGAGTGAAGCTGTAGTTGCCAGCCAAATACTAATTAAATGTTGGCTGTGGATGGTGCTTCTGTGCCCATACACTCATCATTTTGGTTGGCAACCAGAAATGTTTTTAAAAGTACGGTTTGATTCTTAAAAACATTTGGGTTGATAAAAATTAATGCATGGATAGCTCGCCTTTTCTTCCATTTCCATCCTTCTGGTCAGAAGTAAATAAAAACTTCAAAAGTCACAATGGCTATTGCTGTCAGAGAGAAACAACCCAATACTAATTTGAACATCTGCAGGTAGCCATTGCCTCCAGTAATTCCAGTAATCCAGCATGGTGTTGGTAAATCCACAACTCAGCCAAGCAAATGCAGTCTGCCACTGGCTGTGAAAGGCTGAAGAGGAACCTCATTTATTCTGGCTCATTATCAATTGGGCATTGAAATTCCCAGCCATCACTCCCCATACATAAATTGCTCCTAGCAAGCCTGAGGGGGGTGAAATTAAATCTTGAGGCCGTTGAGAAACCACGCCATGAGTAAAGGAAAAGATACAACATTACGGATCACAAGAGAAAGAAAAAAACAAACCGAATATGCTGGTGGCCGTTGGTTGAGAATTAATATTGATGATTTGGTCTCAGGTTGTCAGACTGAGCTGAGCACTTGTGAGTCTAATTCTGCCTCCTCTGTAGTCTCTGCCAGACGTGATCTGGTTTTTGCTTTTGTGGTGTCAAGTTTCTGAATGGCCTCAGGTCCACTGGGGGTTTTCCTGCCCGGCAAACATGAATGGCTCTGCTCTATTGGCAGGATCCACAGAATGGGAGCCCAGAGGACTCATACAGTTATTAGGCTTTGTCAAGCTCTGGGAGAAAGATGGGGCTGTCAGTAGCTCCAGGCCAGACATGTAATGTTGGATGTATACAATAAAACAAGTTGTTTTTAAATCAATTAGAAAAGCATAATCAGATGTATATAGATGGATACATGCAGTACATGCTGATTAGATGTCAGGCAAACGCCGTTTTCAGACTCCTCTTTTTGATTTTTTACACTGCTTTTATCTTCTACCAGATTGACATCGAAGTGAATGGAGAGCCAGTAGAGCTGCACATGAAGCTCGGTGACAATGGAGAGGCCTTTTTCGTCCAGGAATCCGAGCAACTAAATGTGAGCACCCAATTAACTACACAGATTAATGAAGCCCACCACTTTGACAATTGAAATTGAAATAACAATACTGTCGCAGGTTAATAACTCAAACATTAATTTAGATGTTTATACTGTGTAAAGCATCGCAGCCAAAGTTAAGTGAGATATTGAACGCACTGCAAATTATTTTTTCCATCCGACGTCAACGATAGCATCTTGTCCATTCATTTTGTTGCTTGCGAAGCAGAGATCTTTTTAGAATAAGTTTGTTTTGTGTTTCAGTGTATCAAACAATGTCATCATCCTTTTGATATATTTATTATTCAATGAAATATAATGACGATGCCTTTTAAGAATTTATTTGAAGGAAATTCCATAATCACAAGGAGGATCATATCAGATTAAGCAGGGTTTTGTACACGCTACACCAGAAAGACAGTGTCTCACGATGCCTTAAAGGGATAATTCGGGTGTTTTGAAGATGGGTTGTATGAGGTACTTATCCATAGTCAGTGTATTACCTACAGCATATTATGGTCAGCAGCTCCCAGTTTGGAGAAGCAGACAGGAGTTACCGGAAAACATATTTGAGCTACCTAAAAAAATCAATAACTAAGTAACTAAGCAATAATTAAGTGTACGCTATATTTAGAATATTTTCACTGCTTTACCTTGCCGTCAGACAACTATACAGTCTATGTTTCCGACGGGGAACTGAAGCCTTTATCTATGCTCTCGCCAAAGCAACCAGACTCCAGTGAAAACCAGTAATTTGAACTCGCAGAACACAGGTGTTACTGGTCTACCGCTGCCTCGATTGGTAAGTTAGTTATTGTTATTGTGTGACTTTGGTTAGTTCAGATTCACCAAAGTTACACAATAACACAAACAAACTTTCCGATCGAGGCAGCGGTAGACCAGCAACTCTTGTGTTCTGCAAGGTCAAATTACAGGTTTTTTTCAATGGAGTCTGGTGGCTTCGGCGAGAGCATAGATGGATACAACGGCTTCAGTTCCCTGTCGGAAAGGGGGTGTCTGACGGCAAGATAAGTAAGTGAAAATATTTTAAATATAGCGTTCACTTAAACGGATATAGATTTTGGTGGCTAAAATACGTTTTGCTGCTGGCCCTGTCAACAGCAGTACATTGCTTTGGTTCTGTGCCGGTAGTCCTCTCTGTTTCTCCAAACTGGGGATGTGCCGACCGTCATCTACTGTAGGTAATACACTGACTATGGACCTCATACAACTCCACTTCAAAACCCCCGAACTATCCCTTTAACCCAATCTTAAAGCCTACAGCAGCGTACAAGTGTAGGGAAAAGTATGTGTGAGGAAAAAATAACTCCACTGTTGTATAGTTGCTGTATTTGACAGGTGACCTGTTGCTCAAGCTTTCCAAACTCTCATTTTAACAGCTAAGCAGTGACAACAACCCTGTTCTAGTGGACTTCAGTCACAGTCTAGGAACAGACACTAGGAATCATTAATCTTAACCCTCAAGTTCCTGCCTTCATGTGATTCTCATTGATGCTTTAGCAGATTGTCCCTGCCCATCTGGCCACGTCCCCAATCCCCACCGAGAGTCACCTATTCTGGATCTCAGAGGTTGAGCACAGAGCACCAAAAGATCTGGAGGATGACCCCGCTGACCCAGAGGACCCACCTGATCCTCCCACTCCAAGCACCATGGCCACAAAGAAGAAGAAGAGACGGAGGAAGAAACACAAAGGAGACCCCCGAAGAGAGGAGCTGACCCCGCCCATGTCCGTCACTACTGGTAATGCTATTGCTGCTAACGCACCTGCTGCTGCTACGACTGCTGCTATGTCCAGCGCTGGGCAAAATGAAGAGATCTTTGAGATGGACCTGAGCTCTGACGAGGAAGCTGCAGCACATGTCTCAAGGTGGGTTCAGGGTCAATGCTCACTGTTGTCTGTTTATATGGCGATGAGTTAATTATTATGTATCTGTTTCATCCTGTATTTAGGTCACCCTCAGTGACCACGATGCGAGACATTGACCCCAAATTACCTGCAGCCAGACACAACCTTGATGGATATCCACTGTCTGATGGGGACTGGCCGTCAAATGACAGGTATGTATAGAAAATGGGCAACAACGTCATGGCACATTGCATTCTGGGTAGTGGTAGCCATGATCTGGAATAGCTCCTATTGTTTACATGCAATCATGCATATTCAACTATGAGCACATAGCGACAACAAACACAAATCAACAGAGAAAAAACTGTTTATCTAACAAGTGTAGTGAAGTGGTTCTGTTGTAAAGGCTAATGGTGCTCGCTTTGCACACTGACAGCATGTTTGAATGCACAGCCGAAGTAGGGTGATTAGCCACCATGCTAACAGCATTGATAACTGGGTTACTGGTTACTAAAGGTTAGAGAAGCAAGCTTTGGAAGGTCGCCAGTTCAATCCCCCGGACCAGCAGGATAAATCTGGGTGGGGAAAGTGAACCTCATTACCACCACTGAGGTGCCCTTGAGCAAGGCTCCAGTGGCGCTGCTCAGTGGCCAGAAGATCAGACTGTGGTTGTACTGAGCAGCTTCCAGGTGTGAATGTGTAACTGTGTGAATGTGATCAGGGTGTTCCTGAAAAAGAGAGCATTGCTCTAAGTGAACCTCCCCCTGAATAAATAAAGGTAAAAAAAAAACTACACCAACCGGTCCTGTTACGACTTTGTAAGGCTTATTAGTAGGGCTATCAATCTACTAAAATATGTAATCGCGATTAATCACACATTTTTTTTATCCATTCAAAATGTACCTTAAAGGGAGATTTGTCAAGTATTTAGTATTTAACACTCTTATCAACATGGGAGTGGGCAAATATGCTTGCTTTATGCAAATGTGCATATATATTCATTAATGGAAATCAATTAACAACACAAAACAATGACAGATATTGTCCAGAAACTCTCACAGGTACTGCATTTAACATAAAAATATGTGCATATCATAGCATGGT
The DNA here is from genome assembly GCA_916701655.1 of Sebastiscus albofasciatus. Classification (NCBI taxonomy): domain Eukaryota; kingdom Metazoa; phylum Chordata; class Actinopteri; order Perciformes; family Sebastidae; genus Sebastiscus; species Sebastiscus albofasciatus. The sequence continues at coordinate 46,725 of CAKAOI010047192.1, forward strand.
AAACTGAAGCCCAACAGGCAACAACAGCTGTTAGTGTGTCAGTGTGCTGACTTGACTATGACTTGCCCCAAAACTGCATGTGATTATCATAAAGTGGGCATGTCTGTAAAGGGGAGACTCGTGGGTACCCATAGAACCCATTTTCATCAACATATCTTGAGGTCAGAG
>CAKAOI010047192.1:46912-112186 GCA_916701655.1 Sebastiscus albofasciatus
GGTGGGGAAAGTGAACCTCATTACCACCACTGAGGTGCCCTTGAGCAAGGCTCCAGTGGCGCTGCTCAGTGGCCAGAAGATCAGACTGTGGTTGTACTGAGCAGCTTCCAGGTGTGAATGTGTAACTGTGTGAATGTGATCAGGGTGTTCCTGAAAAAGAGAGCATTGCTCTAAGTGAACCTCCCCCTGAATAAATAAAGGTAAAAAAAAAACTACACCAACCGGTCCTGTTACGACTTTGTAAGGGTTATTAGTAGGGCTGTCAGTCTACTAAAATATGTAATCGCGATTAATCACACATTTTTTTTATCCGTTCAAAATGTACCTTAAAGGGAGATTTGTCAAGTATTTAGTATTTAACACTCTTATCAACATGGGAGTGGGCAAATATGCTTGCTTTATGCAAATGTGCATATATATTCATTATTGAAAATCAATTAACAACACTATGACTTGCCTCAAAACTGCATGTGATTATCATAAAGTGGGCATGTCTGTAAAGGGGAGACTCGTGGGTACCCATAGAACCCATTTTCATCAACATATCTTGAGGTCAGAGGTCAAGGAACCCCTTTGTAAATGGCCACTTTTTAGCGGTTTATTAGCAAACTGTTTCTTGTAGATTGTCATGTTAATGAGATTACAGCTATTAGAAGTCAATATATGAAGCTAACTCTGTGACAGCTCTAAAGTTAACGTAGCTAAAGAAGCTCCCAGCCAAGCTCCACAGTTAGGAAACAAGAACAAGCTAATTAATGATAACATAAGCATTTTCACTCGGTGGATGTCATTTTTCATTTAATGATAAAACAGTATTTCCCGTCCCTCTTTTGATTCCCAGCCGCAGCCTGTCACTCGGTCACTACCGTAGCTTTCAGTCAGTGTACTAAAATACCACAATGCTCACTGCTGCTCACATCACAATCCCATTCTTTATTGACATGAACACAGAGCCATCAGCAAGGGTGTGACACTCAAATAGACTCTCTCTTATTGATTGTTTGCTTTTGGTCATCTATCCCTTTAGTCACGGCTTGTCTCAGGCCTTTTCCCCAAAGAGCGACTCTGAACTGATGGTCAGGCCCTCAGAGAGTTTGCTCAGAGCTGAGTCACACATGCAGTGGACCTGGGGGGAGTTTCCAGAAACAACCAGGGTAAGCACTTCGCTCCAGTATCATTCAGAGGTACGTAGTTCTCAGTATACTCTCCTCTTTCTAACTTTTTTTCCCCCCCTGATATCCAAAATCCAGGTCACCAAAAAAGAGAAACCAGAACTGATAAAAACAGTGACCATCACCCCATCGGAGAGCACCCACTTCCGCGTCATCCTCAGTTCCGAGGCCATGGAGAACGACGCTGAGATTGAAAGGGGAGCTGCTGCCCCCCCCTCAGTGTGCACCATCGTTAAGCCCGAGCCACGCACCCCTATCACCACTGTAACACCTGTGATTCCTCTCGCATCTGTCGGCACCATAACCTCTGTGAGTCCTGTAACCCCCACGGAGCCGCTGGATATCCTGACACCCAATGTGGCAACCTCTACCCCTTTCAACAGCCAACTGAGCGATTCACCCTCTAAGAAGAAAGGTACGTTTGCTTCGTTATCAGTTCCCTTTTTTCAGCCAACTCCTGGTTAGTTGTGATTGCACATTAACTCATACATTCTTGTTGTTGAATGAAGGTGTCCCAAAGAGGAGTCAGCACCAGGGTCCTGAGGATATCTACCTAGATGACCTGAATGTACTTGAACCTGATGTTGCTGCACGATATTTTCCTAAGAGGTTAGATTATGAAAGAGGCACCTAATTAATGTCAATGCCTGGCCTGATTTTGATTAAAAATGGAAATGTGGTCTATTTTAAAACTAAACGAAGCATCATGTTGTACTCTTCTGTTGCTCCAGTGAGGCTGAGGCAGCGACGAAGCACTGGATGGACTCAGAGATGCACTCCGGTTCTCAGTCTCCACAGTCGGTGGGCAGTGCAGCAGCTGACAGTGGGACAGAGTGTCTCTCTGACTCGGCTAGTGACGTCCCCGACGTCACTCTTTCTCTGTGCGGAGGCCTCACAGAAAATGCTGAAATATCCAAAGGTACACGAGAATAGCACTCATAAAAAATGTAGCTGAAAGTGCACTTAGGACTTTTATGCAGGATGGACAGTTAACCTACTAACGTACTAAATTCATTGTGTATCTACAAAGTTTCCTTACTCGCATGCCGCTTTTTTTACGCCCTCAAATCCATTGTTGCCAAAATAGTGCTGCAGGGATGACGTATTTTTGTAGGCCAACCGGGAAGTTAGAATCACACGGGTTCCCTCGACAAAAAGACAACGTGATTTTTCCATTGTGCTTTGGATTATTGCAGAAAATAAGCTCTGTGGCAAACCAACATTTGATACTTCCATGTTTTGTTTCGTAAAGGAACACCACTTTTTATGATTTTTGAGGTGTAAATGCAATCGCCAGAAGTAAAACGCTAACGGCTTTAAACGAACTACACCAGTAGCATGAGCTGCATGAGCGCGAGCATAAACAATGACGAGTCTGCGTGATGTCGTTTGGTAGTCTCATTTAGCCACTTGTTAGCAACCGCCATTTTGAAGACACGTAAAAGCTTCAAAATACAGAAGTTGGGTATTTATTGATGCATTTTATTTTGTAAAACAAAACGTTTAACTCTCTTAAGCTTGTGTTAACGACGGACCTTATTTCAGGCATCTCATCTAAAAAAACATTGACTTTGAGACAAGGGAACTGGATGTGCTAAGATGCTAACTCATTTCTAGGTTTTAGTACTCATTCCTGTAATACTATTTTACATGCTACATACTTTACGTCCAACAACGTCACAACATCCAGTTGAAAGGTCAGCCAACTTGACACAGACACATTGAGCAGTAGAGGTACTGTGAGGGATTGACGGTGCTGGAAATCAATTTATCTTTGTTTTAACTTTGTTTTTAGTTTAGTCAGTGAGAATTACTACTAAATTACCACAACTTTATCATCATCATCAACGCAGCGTGCAGGTTTTGGTTGCTTAGTAATGGCAGACACGTCAGTAGCGCAGCCTCCCAAGCACCTTGGATAAAAGAATGAAAGCGGCACAGCTGGCGTTTTCCACACGTTCTTTAGACGCAACATGTGAACAGCACCTAGACCAATTAGCAGGCCTCCAGCCACTGTTAGCGGAGGCTCTGTTCCATACAAATACATCAGCTTGGTATGTGTAAAGGTAACAATGCTTGCGCCCACATTACCCCAAGTGTCTATTTTTAATGGGGTTGAATCCCGACAGCACTTTCTCTCTTGTATCTCGTACACTCTTCTGGAAGTGCTTCTCAGCTGATGTGGCTGATGGAAGAAAAAGTTTCCTGACCTTTCTATGTGGCTTTAAGTAAGATGATATGGCTCACCGCCACTGACCTTTTCATCGGCTGTCTTTAATTAACGGTCCTCTCTGTTCTGTGTTTGCAGAAAGGTTCATGGAGCACATTATCACCTATCAAGAATTTGCTGAAAATCCAGCAATTATAGATAACCCCAACCTGGTAGTAAAGATAGGAAATAGGTAAGCAAGCATTTTTTTATTTCGCACGTGAAGTGTACAAGTGATAAGCGTGTGGTCAATATTGACTCTGCCTGTGTTCTCAGATATTATAACTGGACACTAGCTGCACCCTTGATTCTAAGTCTACAAGCATTTCAGAAGAACTTACCAAAGGTAACTGTGATCTTGGTTTTCTGTTGCCAGTACATATGTGTCATTGTAAATCTGCAACTAGCTCATCGTTAACTGTCTTCTTGTTTATCACAGGCTACAGAGGAGGCCTGGGTGAAGGAGAAAATGCCAAAGAAGTCAGGCCGCTGGTGGTTCTGGCGAAAAAGGGCAGATAGTGCAATCAAGCAGGTGTGCATGTTATCATAAGTATTAAAAACTTCCTGCAAATCTATCACTTTCTTCTTTTTTTTGTAAGGTTCTTATCCAAATGTATAGTCTTTTGTTTTTATATCTATTTTACATCTTGGGATATTTTCCCTTTATATCTTCCAGTCGGAGACAAAGCCTGAAAATAAGGAGGAGTCTCATCTGGAGGAGGAAGGACCCTCCATGTCTCAGGAGAAACTTCCATTGCCGTAAGTGGTACCAAAGGTTTATTAATACTCAGCTAAGTCAAGTGAGTTCAGTGACATGTTGAACTCTGGCATGACGTTGTAAAACGCTTTATAAACATGTTGTTTTATGACAACTCGGCATAATCACATTATATTGCAACGGGCAGAGTTGTTTAGGCGGGGTTACAAGGCAGATCACGAAGAGCTGAGTACGTTAAGTGAAATTTTATTTTATGTATTTAATCAGCTTCAAATCTTGAATAGTTTTTCCACAATATTTTTATTTACATTTTTAACAGCATGAAATACAGACTTTTACATTGGTATAATATATAACACAATATACAGTTGCTAAACCAAGAAAGAAAAAAACCATCACAAAACACCCCTGTTTTATTAAATGGTAAACTATACAAAATGGAGTATATTAATTGCAACAGATGCAAAATATAACACATTTTAGAAGAAAAATACAATTTCTGCAATGTCGTAAACTGCGTCCACAGAAATTAGTCACTCACTTGATCATCTGTTCCTTCAGATAATTAATGAAGGGTCATATATTTTCAAATAAACTGTATGTTTAGCCTTTAATATGTAAGTTATTATTTCTAATGGAAGGCTTGATAACATCTGTTTTACCCATTGAGTAGTGCTTGGTCTGTGGATAGTTTTCCATAGCAGTGTAATATATTGTTGGCGTAAGGCAAGCTGAAGTCAATAAACATTTGCTCATTCTTACAATAATCATGTTTGTTTGGATGTAAGCTCAACAGAAAAAGCTTAGGATCCAGTAAGATTTGATCTGGGACAGTTTAGTTGCACAAAATAATCAAATAGGATCAAAACATATGCAACCATAGGTTTTGTTTACAGTAGTCATAAACCATTGCCAATGTTTTTTTCCAAGCAGTTTATCCATGTACTGTAAAAAGATGAATTGTTTTTGATTCCCTGTAGGCCTAAAGCAGGAGACTCATCCAGTGACGAAGAGGCCAAGGAGGTGAGCGCTGTGTCCTGTCAGGAGAGACTTCAGCCAGTTGACAGTCAACACCATCCCGGCCCGCACACTTACAGGAAGTCACTACGCCTCTCCTCTGATCAGATAGTAAGTACATTCTTCCACACGTGTTTTCCTTCTTCAAAATCATCCAGATAACTTCTTTAAAAGTATGGCATTCAACTTTATGATATTATCAAGCTGTACTTTTATTTGACAAATAAACATTTGGCTCAGAGTATATGATTAATCAGATTACAAACTGGAGTGCAGATCACTCAATGACATACTTTTAAGGGGTTTATTTTGTAGTTTAGAGCTCCCTCTGCTGGCTGGCTGTGAACTGCATAGTGTTTGCTCCACTAACAGTCTGTAGGGGGCTCTAAAGACCTGCATATGTTCGTTGTACTGTGGTAAAACAAATCACACTGGAGAGTAATGCCTACACTGTTGGAACACATGTTAGTGAATGAAATCGCCTATGCCTTCAGATGCCTTCACTGTCTTCCTTGTGTCAACCAGGCCAGTCTGAAACTGAAGGAGGGACCTAATGATGTGACGTTCAGCATCACTACCCAATACCAGGGCACATGCCGCTGCGAGGGCACCATCTACCTGTGGAACTGGGACGACAAAGTCATTATCTCTGACATCGATGGCACCATCACCAAGTACGTGCTTCCAAGTCACACAAAACATAATAACCCCGCTAATCAGAGTAATGGTGCTGAACTTCTATGAGGCGTTATTCTACTTTTATCTCACTACATAGCACATGAATGCACACGTAAAAACTAGGGCTGTCAATCGATTCAAATATTTAATCACGATTAATCACATGGTTGTCCATGATTATTTAATTGCACATTTTTCATCTGTTCAAAATGTACCTTGAAGGGAGATTTGGCAAATTTGCTTGCTTCATGAAAATGTATGTGTATATTTATTATTGGAAATCAATTAGCAACACAAAACATTGACAAATATTGTCCAGAAACCCTCACAGGTACTGCATTTAGCTTACAAAACAACAGACAACAACAGCTGTTAGTGTGCTGACTTGACTATGATTTGTCCCAAACTGCATGTGATTATCATAAAGTGGGCATGTCTGTAAAGGGGAGACTCGTGGGTACCCATAGAACCCATTTTCATTCACATATCATGATGTCAGAGGTCAAGGGACCCCTTTGAAAATGGCCATGCCAGTTTTTCCTCGCCAAAATTTAGTGTAAGTGGAATTGGAGTGTTATTTGGCCTCCTTCCCTGCAATATCTTCACTATGTCTTTAGAACTGAGCCTGATACTTCCTCCAAAGATTGATCGCATTAATGCGTTAAAGGAATTAGTGGTGTTAAAACATGTTGTTATCACGTTATCTTTGACTGCCCTAATAAATAGTGAACAAGAATTTGTGTGCAAACTAGCTTTTAGTGAAAGTAGGAGAAACAGTTCTAACTTTTTTTAACTATACTGATTGTGGGCAGTACTGAACAGCACAGTAAATTACTGTTATTGCTAAATGCTTTACATTGTCCAGGGCTTATCAGTTCTCCACCAGTGCATGGGATTTTCTTCCCTTAGGTTGTATATAATATCATCTGCTTGTGCATGCTCATAATATATTCTTTAGGCATGTACTGTATATGAGGAGTAATCAACCTGTTACTCATATTCTTCTAGTAGCCTTTTTGCACTTTTTATAATATATAGTATCAAATCGTGCACCTGTGTAACATGTGACGCATGTTCGCCTTGGATCATTATCTGTACGCATTCATATCACAAGAAAAGGAAGTGATCTATGCATTAGAGAGTTAACACCTGTCCAAGTGTGATGCTATTTTTAGTCCCTCGTATCTATAAATTGCTTACATACATACTGTGAAACACAGCTCCTAATGTGATGATTAGTGTGATCCCTGCAGATGGAAGCCAACAAGTGAATGAACAGTGACTTAAAGGGATAATTCGGGTGTTTTTGAAGTGGGGTTGTATGAGGTACTTATCCATAGTCAGTTTATTACCTACAGTAGATGGCGGTCGGCACGCCCCCAGTTTGGAGAAACAGACAGGAGTACCAACACTGGAGCAAAGCGATGTACTGCTGTGGACGGGGGCAGCAGCAAAACATATTTAAACCACCTAAAAAAAAGGCTGACCTAAAAAAATCAATATCAGTTTATGTGTACGCTATATTTAGAATATTTTCAAAACTTTACATGGAACTGAAGCCGTTATCTATGCTCTCATCAAAGCCATCAGACTCCATTGATAACACAGGAGTTGTTAGTCTACAACTACTCAAGTACCACTGATTGGTTATTTTGTTTGTGCTATTGTGTGACTTTGGTGAATCTGAACTAACCCTTTAAAACACCAAAATCACACAGTAATGGTACATGTCCACAGGGGCGTTTTTTATCACGAGGGATCACTTCACTTCCCAGCATTGGACGCTTGATTGGCTGCCACTAGACACAAGGCACTAGGCACCTGATTGGATGAACTCTTACCCTTGTGGTCTGCTGCTCTCAGCTTTCAAACCGGACCCAACATGGCGACTCGTTTGAAAACTTTTTTCTCTTATATCACGAAAATAGTTCACCAAAATGTGTTTCTGAAAACATTTGAGGCAAGAAATGAGCCATGCAGTTGCCGAGTCTTTATTTTGTATCGACAACGTTTAGTTTAAAAGTTTCTAGGGAGATTCCAGATGTGGCGAGTTGTGCCGGACGCCCCTGATTTGCATAAAGTAGCCTTGACCTAACTCTATGCAAATGAGCAGCGGGTAACGTGTCCATCTCTCAAATCGCGCCGCCACGCTACCAGGATGCATTGCACAGCTGCTTACATAGACAATAAATAGGGAGTGTGGAAAGGACGGAGGCTGTGGACACGTACTATAACTCCCGTGTTCTGCAAAGTAAAATTACTGTTTTTGTCAAAGGAGTCTGGTGGCTTTAAAAGCACAGATAAGTTTCACTTTCAGTTCACTTACCCGTCAGAATGGGCTCTCTGACATCAAGATAAAGAGATGAAAATATTCCAAATATAGCGTACACTTAAACTGACAGTGACTTTTTTAGATGGGCCTTTCTTTTAGGTGTCTAAAATACAATTTGCTGCTGCCCCCATCCACAGCAGCACATTGCTTTGCTCCCGTGCAGTAACTCCTGTCTGCTTCTCCAAACTGGAGGCGTGCCGACTGTCATCTACTGTAGGTAATACACTGACTATGGAGAAGTACCTCATACAACTCCACTTCAAAAAAATCCGAATTATCTCTTTAAGTTGTTGTAGGACATTTGAAGGATTGGATGATTAAATGAAAGAAAGGAAGATGATAAATGAGTTCTGCTTCTTAGACATCTTGTGCAGTTTTCTTAGCAACTTCACTGCCACGGACAAATTCAAGTCCTTCTCAAAGAGCAGATATTAACTCCATAATCCAGTTTTTTTTTATGTTAAGCTTGCTAATTAGCTTAAAGCTAGCTCCAGCTCTTTTGACGCAAGTGTGATGTCGGCCTGACGCCCACTCTATGAGGTTCATAGGTGGTCAACATCAAACAGGTCCCGATTGACTGAAGCTTATTATCTCTGTGACCCTTTAGGGCAACCTGTGACATGTGGCTTTCTTTGAGTAACGGGGTGAAGAGCACGGGGACTATAATGAGCCCATTTACATTTAATTCTGTAAGCACACACCGCTATAAGCTGCGGTCGAGACAGTGCCTGCCCCATGGGCCAGTATTCCTCATTAGTGGAGAACAGTCCATAATATTCTGTTTATGATGAAATGGTAAAGTAGTTATGGTGCTTTATGTGACCTTCTTTCAAAGATCTCTACTACCAATCTGCTTTTTGTTTGTTTTACTCTTACTCTCATCTGCTACGTTTCTCAATGATGTACCTGCAGGTGACGATATCTCTGTCTTTATGTCACTAATATTCTGTATGTGTTTTTTTTCTGTTTTAGGTCAGATGTGTTTGGGCAGATCCTGCCACAGTTGGGGAAGGACTGGACCCACCAGGGCATTGCCAAGCTCTACCACTCAGTAGCTGAGTAAGTGCACAACAACCCTGATTAGTCACAGAGGAAAGATGAATGGTTGGTCAGTGGTTAGCACTGTCTGAGTCTGATTCCCACTAGTCTCTCTGTGGAGTTGATATTTTCTCCCAGTGTTTGCGTGGGGTGCTTTGAGGTTGATGACTCAGGAAGTTTAACTATATTCAAGACAGAGTTATCGTAGAAACTAAAAACACCATGAAACTCCATGTCAGTGTTTGACCACTTTTCTCATTGTAGTTCCTTTTAGGAGTTTGAAAAGTTTAATCTTGACCTGTCAGGCCCTGATCACACAGTGCGCGCACTGTACTGCCTTTTCGTTGCCAGATCAGACAGTGTTTTTTGCGGTTTGCTGCATCTTTTTTTTTGAGATTGAGTGCTAATGTTAGCTTAGCACAAACCATAAACTGTACACTTCCTAATAGTTAATAGTACAATTTAAATTAATGAAAACAACGTACCCAAAATCTCAAGTACCACACTGATTTGCATCCTGCTATTTCCTGTTCAGATCATGGTAACTACGGTTGGTAAAGTCATATAGCTCTGAGTATCCAGCAAAAGTCACCACAATGAGAAAAAAACTGTAATGATGTTCAGAGCGCTCCTGTAAAGGCGCTCAGCAACGCAAAAGAAGCGCACAAAACACTTCACTGTCATTAAAAACAATTACAAAAAGCTGCCCCAGGCTGGTAAAAAGCTCTCTGTGTGATCAGGGCCTTAGTCATGCAGACAATAGAAATAGGCTATAGTGACATTAGTATTAATAATAATGTGTAGTAGTAATAATTAGTGTGTGTGAGTTGTCTGTATTTATGCGTCACTCCTGTGATGGATTGGCTACAGCACCCATGTGACTTGGGTTGTAAATTTCCAGGAATACTCAAGGTGGAAACTTTCAGGAATGGGAATTAACGGGAACAAACATGAATAAATTGTAATCCCTGAAGAATAAGAGGGTATAGCTAATGGATGGATGGTATGACATCTGCACATTATGAAAGCACCTAATCTTATTAAAGTGCTATTCTTAGTAATTGCTAATGATGGTCGTGTTATTAAACTGTACTGGAACAACCGTTAATGAGCACCGCTCTCCCCATTGGCAGGAACGGCTACAAGTTCCTGTACTGCTCAGCACGGGCTATTGGCATGGCGGACATGACAAGAGGTTACTTGCAGTGGGTCAATGATGGAGGCACCATTCTGCCCCGGGGACCTCTCATGCTGTCTCCCAGCAGCCTCTTCTCTGCCTTCCACAGGTACAAGAACATACCATACAGAGTAAATGGCTTCAAGTTTCAGTGTTATAAATACTTCTTATTACTGAGGTCATCACATACTTGAAAGAGGACTTGTGGTGCCTTCAAATGAAACTCGTGAGCTCGTGTTTACAACATGGGAAGTCGTGTACACAATATGCTTGGTGTTAAAGTGGCTAACTCGTGAGAACACCGCTGCTCAGCAACGGCAATATTTACGTTACTGTCGGCGTCTAGAAGCTTAAGAGTCTAACAGTTTAGCAAGCTAGCAAGTGGGTAACATAATGCAGGAAATGCAAAGGCATAATGACGGAGGAAGATGATGAGGCCATTGGGAATATCTACATTTTCCTCATACATATTCTAAAATTACGAAGAAAAACAATATACGACCAAAATTACAATATATTAACTAATAATGCTCCGATAATTAACTTCCATGGCCTCCGCCATTTCTGACAACGTCAACAAACACGTCACGACTCGTGATCTCTGAGCTTTCAGAAACTTTCCAGGTTGTGAATACAACAAGAGGGGGGCGTTCATATGGACTCTTCTCGTGAACACGGTAAACTCCTCCCCATTTGAAGGCATCACTATTATGCTTTTGTGTTTTTCCCTTTCCTTTAGTGTGCTATATAGTTTTTTGTTATGTAAAAGGTCTTGATTCAAGTCCCGCCGTTTCTTCCATAACGTGGTGATGTCACCAAGTATCACGTTTGCATAACAGCCTCAAATGAAACTAGTTAGAGTGGAGCTGGAGTGGAGTCTGAAGAGTTTGGTTCGGTTGACCAATCACAAGAGAGGGCAGGGGGGGGGTAGGAGTGTGTTTCAGAAAGAGGGTGAAAAGAGGTGCAGCAGCACAACCAGTATGACAAAAATAAAGTGTCTTTTGAACATTAAAATTCTAGTAGAAACCCAAAATACAAGTATGCACTTGAAAATAAGCATAATAGGTCCTCTTTAAATCCTCATTATCACAATTTCAAACCATTCCATATTTGTCTCCCTTCAAAGTATAATCCTTTTTGTCTGCAAACTTAATTTCACATTAAATATCCCCAAGTTTCTCCAACTCCGACAAATCCTCTTTCATTATAATAATAAGCCTTTCATATGCAGAGGTTGTTAAGGCTACAGAAAACTCAAACTCGTGAATTTCTAACTCAATAGGTGTTGATAGCCTCGCCAGCAGCTCCTAGAAATATACTCATGTTCAGCATCTCTCTTAACTTTATTTTTTTCATCTTTTCCACAGTCGGTTCTGAACAGTTGAGAATTGTGTCCTCACAGACGGGGACAGCTGTCGAGGCAATGCCTTTGATGGCCGATTGACATGTTTATTAATAAGCTAATCAGACTTAAGAGAATGGCAACTTGCTGATTTCAGTGTAGCATTGAGCTCTAGATTTAATGTTATAAGAGACCATAAAGAAATCAAGCAGCTACTCCACTCTACGCTGAAAAACGGATTTTTTTTATTCATTGCACAATTTAGCTGGTAATCGATGCAGACATTATTGGCCTTGGTAAACAATATGTAGTCCAAGTTGTGACGATAATTTGTGATAGCGTGTGTTAATATCGAGTTAATTAAACAACTGTAACAGTACACGTATTGTTACAGCTGTAGCTTTGTGTGGACATAAATGTCAGTGGCTTGTTGACATTGCTGAATTAATGTGCCTGTCTCCCATCCTCTGGCTTAAATACTGTACGCACACAACACACACACACAGACAATAAAAAACAGGCCCTGTTATGCCATACAGTACAGGCCCATTAGCAATTTGAAGCACGTAACATGGTCAGAGTGTTTTTCTCAGTTGTCCCCAGTGTGCTCCGTCAAATGTCAGCACAAGTAAACAAACTTTCTGTTTAGTTTAGTTGAGCTGCTCTGATGTATTTTCATCTTAATCATATTTCATTTCAACGGGATTCCTCTGTGACCTTTACCTTGCACGTTATGGTTAATGTGTCACCATAGCAACCCACAGCATGTGGATTTTTGTGCTATGTCTTTATGAGGAAACGTTATGTTTAGCTATGCAAATGAGGCATTATCTTATTAAATATGCATTAATGGGCATACAATTCCAGAACAGAAATCTGAACATTGGATAAAGCCAGATTCAAAATTCTTGTTTCATTTTGTTGACATATTAGAGTCAAAGGTTTTACTGAGGAAAATTTGGATATCTCTTTGCATCACTCCATAAATAAGAAAATACAGCCATAAATCCATTTCTGCCATGTCTTTAGGAATAAAATGTTCTATAAATCAGGCTATGAATGATATATGAATAAAACATCAAAATATCACCATCAAGCAAAACCTTCAGAATATAGATAGGATTGAAGTTTGATGTATGTAAGTGCTACTGAAGTGGAGATTTCTGTCTGAGAGAAAATTCATTTTGAGAAAATGGCCTTTAAAGTAAGTAAACATTTTGAAGTCACTACAGGTGAATAGGGTAAACACTTTAAACTAATAGATATCACCATGATACTTCCCCAGTTAGTTACTTACATTAAGGCAAACACATTTTGTATTACAAGTTGTCTAAAATATTATGTTTAAATATGCAAGTGAGGCATTATCTAATGCTAACTTTTGGTGAATTTAGCCGAAATCTACAGACGCAAATCAACAAAGTAGTAAAATAAACACTTAAATGTGTATTTTGGATGTTTTCTTTCCACCAGTCTGAAAGAAGACATGTTATGGAAGCAAAATAACCCAAAATCTCAAAATTGACGAGTGCATGAAAAACAATGTTTTTGCCTGGGGTGTTTTGCCTTAAGTTGCTCATATCTGCATTATTAACACAACATATTGATTTCATTTGCATGTCTAAGAGACCTCCCTACCATCCGAGCATGTAGCAAAGCTAGACTAAAGTGGTGATTTTAAGTGATATTTGTGTTTATATAGGTGTTTACAGAGGGAAAAAAAGCAAATCCAAAGAGATTAGAAGAAAGAAGATTGCATGTATTTGATAAAATTAGCTCTAATTCAGACTTGACCCATGCTGAAGACGTGTACAGTATGTGTGTTTCTCTAATCAAAGTGTCTGTTTGCTTCAGGGAGGTCATTGAGAAGAAACCAGAGATCTTCAAGATTCAATGCCTTACAGATATCAAGAACCTGTTCCAGCATAACAAGCAGCCATTCTACGCCGCCTTTGGGAATAGAGCTAATGTGAGTTAATGGATGTTTCAAGATGTCAGACTCCCAGACATTAAAGCGCTCGCTGTTACATGTCAGAGAGCTGTGTTTCCAGAAGTCGATGCAGACATGATGTATTGCGAGATCAACATGACACGTTGGCTATCAATTAGCAGACACAAACATATGAAATCAGTTCTGGGCTGAACCTGAGCTGAGGTCACTGGCAGAGTAGCGTCCCATGTGACACGGCCTGTGGAAAGGAGCTCAAGCCGGGCACAGCGTCCCATCTTCAGCTGCATAAACACCAACACCCAGATGAAGTACTGGGTACTGGGTCGTCCATCAGACCTCTGTCTGTCTCTGACGCTCGCCAAAGAAAAGAAAACAAGAAAAAATAACACACACAGTCTTGTACTTGCCCATCAAAACATTCAGCCTAGTAATATTGCCATTACGTGCATTAGGTGGAACACAAACAGGATATCTGTGGTTGATGTTATTAACGCCCTTATGTCTTATGTTTGTACCCGTGTGTGTTGTGTATGAGAGCTACTTTCTGGTAATTACATGATTAAGTGTTCTCAGATGGCTTTTTATAGGCCCAGTCGCTAAATTAGTTTTATTCACATACTTTTATCTAAGAGAAGTGTGTGTTTTTTAACTAATCATAATTGAGAATTCTAGCCTGTTTTGTGCTTATAAACATCTGGAAACATAAACTTCAATGTGGGACTGTTACGAGTCCTGTGTTTTTAAATTTTACTGGCTACCGTTTTATTTACATTTTGGATCACAGATTGTGCTTTTAACCGTTTTTTTCTCCGTACAGGATGTGTTTGCCTATAAGGAGGTAGGAGTTCCAGTGTGTAGGATCTTCACAGTCAACCCAAAAGGAGAGCTGATCCAGGAGCAGACCAAGGGCAACAAGTCCTCGTAAGTACATTAAGTGACTGGTTCTTTCTGTCTCACTGTAGAGATCCCTAATTGTAAGAATAAGACATTGGTACCATTAGAATAAGTACAACAAGTGTGACAAACGTGTGCACTCATTGTACTATATAATATCTGACAAAATACCCAACAAATGGGATATTTTGAGAGACAGAAATATTAGCATAAAGCTGCACTTATGAATATTTTTATCAGGGTTCCCGCGGATCCTTAAAAGTCTTAAAAGGCATTGAATTCATTATCTAAAAATAAGGCCTTACTTGGTACCAAGATGTCTTAAATCAATCTTTAAAACATCTTATAAATTCTAAGACATTCTAAGCCCGCCCACTTTTTAGCAGTCCAATCAAATACGGAGGATTCAG
This sequence comes from Sebastiscus albofasciatus, assembly GCA_916701655.1. Taxonomy (NCBI): domain Eukaryota; kingdom Metazoa; phylum Chordata; class Actinopteri; order Perciformes; family Sebastidae; genus Sebastiscus; species Sebastiscus albofasciatus. Next base: position 61,851 of record CAKAOI010047192.1, read on the forward strand.
CTTCAGTAGGCAACAAGTTTTTGGCATCATTTGGCAAAAATTCCAAAATAACCTTTCAGCATATTGTAATTCAAGCGTTCTGAAAGATAATTAGACTTCTGCACCTCCTCCTCGACGGGAGACTTTGGCCAATCACAGGTAATTTCAGAGAGAGAGCGTTCCTATTGGCCATGCTCCGGGTGGTGGGCGGTGCTTCGTATTTCCTCAACAGATCTCAACATGGGTCACAAACTTTCTCATTTTACAGCTAAACAGTACACTACAAGATGATTCTGAAAACATTTGAGGCGAAAAATAGGCATTACAGTAACATAATATTGATTCATATTTGATCAGCGTTGCCTAGTTTGACCGTTTGATCGGAGTTCGTGAGTGATCGACAGCTGCTCAGAGACGGCAGGCTCCAGCTCGGCTCTGATTGGTTGTTTTTTTCCGGTCTGTGAAATCTTGCAGATGCCATTAGGAGCACCGGAGAACACAGAGGCACATGTTTTTTTTTTCAGATTACCTGTCTCATGCACTATTGTCAGGATATAGTGACCGTTTTATATAAGTAACTTTTTTTTAATCATATTTGCTCCATTTCTACCCACTGCTGTATTAAATCCCTCTTGTAATTGTACACCACTCAAATATTCCACTTCACTGGAACTTTAATTAAAACCTACAGGTCTTAAAACCTTTTTTTAAGAATTCTGTGATCACTGCATTTTGTTTTGTTTTTGCATGATTGCTAAGAAACTAAAAATAATAGTTTCAGATTTCAGTATTTAATCTTTAATCTTAATCCTTTCTTTTCTCTGTCTATCTTTGTGACCTCGTCTTTCTCTCCACAGTTACAGCCGGCTCAGTGAGCTGGTGGAGCACGTGTTCCCTCTGTTGAGCAAAGAGCAGAACGAGGCCTTTGTGTTGCCGGAGTACAGCTCTTTCTGTTACTGGAGACAGCCCATACCAGACATCAACCCTGATGAACTGCTCTAATCCGGCACATATGGATACCCAGGTGCTCATATACAGTACATGCAACTGGACTGTGCACTTGAATGCATCTCCAGGAAACACATGGACTGAAACCCAAATAGTACTCAGACATGCACACAAAGTAACAGGGTTTTGACCATAAACACAAAAAAAAAGCTGGTATACAGTAACTACCCATTTGAGATGAGTGGAAGTTATCTCCAGAACAGTAAATCCTGATCAATAATCCCTGAAAACTTTCTCATCTAATCACCAACTAAATGATCATCCTTCCTCCTGCCTGTGAAGGCATCCTAAACCCAATGAGCACTCTGTAGTCCCCGTAGGAGTACAGGGATAAAGATCTGAGACTAATCTTTTCTCTCTAGCAAACAGGATGGTCTGCATTTATCATCAGGGACGCCGACTGAAGCCCCACGCGGGGCATTATAGCCCTTAGCACCAGAGTCCGAGCTGTGCAGAAGAAAAAGACGTTCACATTTCCTGAACGCCCTGAAGAAGCAAAACGAAATCTTCAAAGCGAAAAAGACACACAGGGTAGGCAATTAACACAACCACTAGTCATATGCCGGTAATATTTAGCTGTGGCTGCTGTGTTTGCCTGGACAAACAGTCATTATTCTGCTCTAAAACATTAAGTAAAATAGTGATAGTAGCTGGCAAATAACTGCGACACCACCTATGAACCACACACGGCAGTTAGTCACCAGAAAACTACTGAAGGTGTTCAGTTTTGTTCCCGACTCTCTGGACTGTGTGTTCATTAGTTCACTGTTGCTGGAGCAGATTTTCCCTGGAGAGCTTTCATGTTTTAATATTCAAGGTCATACCAGGGATATACTTTTGCCAACAAGTATGTGAAGATGCACATTTGAGATGTGACTTAAAAAAAAACAAAATGAAGGAGCTTCATGGTGTATTGTCTCGCTGTTATTTTAATATCTGTTATACAAGCTCTGGCGAATCAAGTGTGTTTTTGTTAACAATGCAGTCATTATTTATGATAATTGGTATGTTTAAGTTATTGATTTCTATCGTGATGCCTTTGCTTGTCTGAAAAAAAAAAGTAATTTATCACCAATGCAATGTGGAAATACTTCAAATTGGTATTTTGTATGGTTGGTCATAGGTAAACATGCACTTAAGAGTAACTGCTAGGCCTTGTACGATTTTTTTTTTTTTTTTTTTTTTTTTTTTGCCTTATATCCTGTTTTCACAACGATCTGTATTCCTTGTTTTACAGTGAAACTTTCAACATGCAAGGTACATACACATTCCTCAGCAAACCGCAGCTTTAGTATTAAAATATGTGTAAATGTAAAAGATTGAGTTGGAACAGTGGATACAAGCAGATGTGGAGAGCTTAAAATGAAGGATATTCCATTTGCGAGGTCCTCTGTAGGATGACTATGGGAAGATGTAAGTGTGCGTTCGTGCGTGCATACCTAATCACTGGTGCTGTTGGGGTGACATGATTCATTCCCCCTTTAATTTGCTTATGTTCTCTCAGTGGCTTTACCGAGACTTATCCAACGCACTTGTCTAAGCTGCACCCACAGACGCAACTCAGAGCACCTCTCCCCCACATGCACTTCACCGAAGGTCTCCATAGACAGCAGACCAGAGTATGCAATTAATGCAGGAAGGAAGAGTTCTCATGTTTGTTGTGTGAGTGACCTTCTGACACCACAGACAAAGCAGATATATAGTGCTGAAGGGATGACGTGTTTTTCTAGGCCAACCGGGAAATTAGCATCGCCCTGGTTCACTCGACAAAAAGCCAATGGGATTTTCCATTGGGTTTTGGATTATTGCAGAAAATAAACTCTGTGGTAAACACACGTTTATGCTACTTACCCGTTTTGTTCAGCAAGAAAATCTTCACAAATAAACACCACTTTTATGACTTTTGATGCGTAAATGTAATCGGCAGAAGTAAAAAGCTAACGTTAAACGAACTACACCACGGTTGCATGACTTCACATCACCACCACTAACCTAAGGGCAGACTAGTGTTCGGTGTGATGACGTTTAGTAGGTAAGGGATAATGTGCAGCGAGCTGGTCATTGTAGTGAAATAAACCTCGACAGGGCACCGACTTCCCCGATACGAAGCAGAGGGGTCATGCATCGCCCTGACCCGCTAGCTGCACATTTTCCCGCTTATTACACAGCTACTTGCTTAAGAAATAAATAATTTGGCACAAAAATGGTCCGACCTCAGAACTGTGCCCATGGCAACGGTCTATTATAAAGAAATAACAGACTGTAGAACACCGTTATTGACCAATCAGAATGGAGTATTCAACAAAGCTGTGTAATAATCTCATTTAGCCACTTGTTAGCAACCGCCTTTTTTAAGGCACGTCAAAGCTTCAACATTCAAGAGTGGGATATTTATTGACGTATTTTCTGTCATAGAACAAAACGTTAAAATCTCTCAAGCTTGTGTTAACCACAGACCTTACAAACAAGACGAGGGAACTAGAAATGTTAAAATGCTAACTCATTTCCGGGTTTTAGGACTCATTCCTGCAGCACTCTATTCTGAAATATGTCAATATAAGCAATTATCGTAAGGGGATTTGTGTGTATCTGTGTGTGTGTGTACACAGAGTGAGTGTGTGTGTGAAAAGACAAAAGACTGATCCCATGCCTCTGGTGACCAGAGGAAGAGCCATTGGGTCTTGTTTGGGGATAAACAGGAAATACTTGAGAAAGCTTTTTCAAGCGCATCACTGGCATTATGTGTGTTGTGTTTGTAGGAAAATGGATCATACCTCCAGCACAAGTGTAACAGTAACATGATAGTATGTGCTATTGAGGTTTAAAAAACAGAAAAGTGTCGGACTGAGACCTAAAGGAACAGTGTGTAGCATTTAGGGGGATCTACTGGCAGAAATAGAATATCAATAAGTATGTTTTCTTTAGTGTGTAATCACCTGAAAATAAGAATCGTGTTTCCGTTACCTGAGAATGAGCCGTTTGTATCTATGTAGGGAGCTAACTTCCATTTATGTCCATCGCTCACTTTATGCTCCTCTGGGAAGCGGGCGGGCAAAACGTTTAATGAATAAGTAAGTAAAGAAATGTATTTCTGTTATAATAGTATGCATATTTATAATATTTGTATTGTTCAACACAGGCCATTTTGGTAGAGACATCAAAATGACGACAATTGAATAGAAATAATTTTGTTTTACTTTTGTACTGACGTCCGGTAGTCACTTTCAGTCCAAAATGGCGGAGGCGTAGCGCTGCTGCTGGGGACCGGCGTTGCAATGGAACGTTTAATTGACTTTCACTTCTTAGCAATATACATTCTTTGACCAGAGTTCTCCGGCAGGCTTGGCACATGGGAGAATATTTCAGTTGGTTGCAGTCTGCAACCTCACCGCTAGATGCCACCAGATCCTACACACTGCTCCTTTAACAGACAAAAATCATTCAATGAAAAAAAAAAAGCACAATTTACTATCATGGCTACATCCAGATTGTCACTATTATGTGTTTCCACGTTCACTCTGTAGCTCAGATGTTTTTGTGATGAGTGTTTTGATTTATTTGCTTGTTCTCTACGAAGTTTGGTGAAGTCAAATAGATATATATCTTATGATTAACAAAATGAATTCCATTCTTTCTATGAAAGTAAAGCATCTTGTGTGGAAGAATCACACTTCATCCTCTATGATCCTGGGATACGTGGTATATATATATTTATATATATATATACATATATATAATATTGTTTGTTTCTCACTCAACTGCTGTGGAAAATGATCCAGTATGTATGCTGATCATCACATTCTTCTGTCTTTGATGCCTTTTATTATTTCTTCTAAAGTGTATGTATGTTTCATTCTGTTTGGAGGTAACGCTTGCTATTTGATTGTCTGACCAACAGAAATAAGTGTATGCTGTGTTTGATTTGTATAGAAATGTGGTTTAAAGTAAAGAACAAAATACATTGTAAGAAGAAAAGAAAAAAAGAGGCCTAATGAAGCTAACAAAGAGTGGCTTGTGGTCATATTTGTATTAAATAAAGTTTCTAACTGAACACATTTAGGTGTGCTGCGCTTTACTCGTCTCCCATCTGAGTTAAGAAGTTCGACAGCAACCAGAGGCTAGCGATGTTACTTTTACAATGCTGCTTATTTTTTAAGTATCAATACATAAATGAGGTTATTGTGGTTTAAATACCTCAGGTGATTCCAAATTTCTGTTTGTTTTATTGAATAACACCATCAAATACCAGCCCACTGTTTAACTGTGAATGTAAATCAGTGTTTTTCTCCTCTTTAAAGATTAACAGAGGCTGAACTGAAGGCTAAATACACTCCTGCTGCTTCTTACAGTTTGCTGTTGGAATATTTTAAGTCTCAGGAGTGAGGTGAGGGGAAATTTATTTTTCATCCACACCCACTTTACGTAATGACCCAAATGGGGGTTTTGCCTTCTAACCTTCTTTCTCAGTGCAGCTTCTGAAGCCAGACAAGTTTGCAACATTAATAAAAGCTTGTTGTGTTGCTAAACCTCGGGTTTTTCCACATCAGTCTTTTCATGTATGTTTATTAGGGCTGTCAATTGATTAAAAGATTTAATCGCAAATTAATCACACATTTTTTATCTGTTTAAAATGTACCTTAAAGGGAGATTAGTCGAGTATTTAATCCTCTTATCAACATCGGAGTGGGTAAATATGGTGCTTTTTACAAATATATGTATATATGTATTATTGGAAATCAATTAACAACACAAAGTAATGAAAAATATTGTCCAGAAACCCTCACAGGTACTGCATTTAGCATAAAACAATATGCTCAAATCATAACATGGCAAACTGCAGCCCAACAGGCAACAACAGCTGTCAGTGTGTCAGTGTGCTGACTTGACTATGACTTGCCCCAAACTGCATGTGAACTGCATGTGGGCATGTCTGTAAAGGGGAGACTCGTGGCTACCCAGAGAACCCATTTTCATTCACATATCTTGAGGTCAGAGGTCAAGGGACCCCTTTGAAAGTGTCCATGCCAGTTTTTCCTCGCCAAGATTTAGCACAAGTTCAGAGCGGTATTGAACCTCTTTCGCCACAAGCTAGTATGACATGGTACCAATGGATTCCTTAGATTTTATAATTTCATATGATACCAGTGTCTTAACTCTAGATTTAAAACTGATCTTGCTACAACCTCCAAAAGATCGAGCGTTAATGCGTTAAAGAAATTAGTGGTGTTAAAATGATTTTGGGTTAACTTTGACAGCCCTAATGTTTATTAACCATCATTCTCTCCTTCCACAATGCAGATCACACAGGAAAATGAATTGAGCTCAAACTTTGATTTATCATGGTTTATTGCCCAACCAACAATATCATATTCTGCTGATATGATTTTGTTAAAATAATAATTAGATTTAATGTATTTTTATGTTAATTTATAAACACTTATTTACACAAGACATTCACAATAGGTACAAAAAGGCAACGTAATAATCAAATATATTAGAAACAATTCCTGCTTCTTGTATTCAGGTATATTTGGCAAACGGCTTACAAATTGCAATGTAACTGAATTTATAAGTGAGGGTTCACACGGCGGCACTGCGTGGTGAAGAAGCGGCATCACAGCAAATCAGTGAAAACATTTCCTCCAGTCCAGCTATCTGGGAACAAAACCAGTCCTTGGATGAGCTCCGGCTATCTTTTGTCCTGTGGTGCGTACAGGAAGATGGCGCTGTAGGTGGAGAGGATCTCTCTGGCCCCGGTGGTGGCCAGCTGGCCTCCGGTCCTCACCAGGCCCACGCGGTCTCCTTTCCTCAGAGGCAGGATCAGACTGAAGGACACCGAGCCTCCGCAGCCGCAGCTTCCAGCAGCCGAGCCCCCGTGCTGACCGGCCACAGGCCCCGAGGAGCTCTGCAGCCTCTGGACGCTGCGGTTGGACACGGACAAGACGGCCTCCACATGCTCGCCCGGCTTGGCAGTCAGCAGTCCTGAAATCAGGTATCGGCCATCCTGAGGTACAGTGAGGATCCCTGTGGAGAGGAGAAAAGGAGTTAGATCAATGAATGAAGTCAGATGTTTACTGATCTTACTCCTACGGCGGGTCCTGTTCTCCATAGCTTACACAAATAACTGAATAAGGTCGAAGGGTAGGTTTACAATTTGTCATAACTTTTTGAAAACAATTGTCAGGTGTCCACATGAACATTGAAGCAGGTTTTGCTTTGTGAAATCGTTCCTCCTGTTCATACTGGATATTAAGACACCACATCCTAATGCTACTCCAATGGTAGAGATGTCCACTGTCATCATTCCTGTCATGGTTTGGGTTTTTATCAACCTCGGGGTCTGAGAAGTGAAGCCAATGCTGAAGTGCCTTAAACCTGCATTCTTTCTAATGGCCAGCAGGGGGCGACTCCTCTGGTTGCAAAAACAAGTCTGATTGTATAGAAGTCTATGAGAAAATGAGCCTACTTCTCACTTGATTTAGTAAACATTGTAAACATGAGTTTATGACATTCTTCACTACTTTCTGTCATTTATAGACCAAGCGATTAATCTAAAAAATAATCGGCAGATTAATCGAGAATGAAAATAATCGTTAGTTGCAGCCCTAGTATATAGTAAATAAAACCATTACACAAAAGAGCCGATCCATATTTAGGTTGCGGTACTACATGAGCAAAAGAGAGAAATTCAACTCAACTCACGACACATCTGAACAACAACAGGGCCCTGATAATAAACTAAAGAAATGCAAATGTTGCAATAAAACTGGTGTTGTATGCAATTTGAATGTTAGTATGACTGACATGAAATGTACCCAACAAGTCAACAGTATCATAATGACTGCAACAAATATTAAATTATATGTTGTTGTTGTTGTGTACCTGTGTGGGGATTGTAGTGTCCACCATCGTTGACTAGGACTCTGTTGAAGCGGATGAAGCCAAAGTCACCAGAGAGCGGCTGCTGTGTGAGGCCAGCAGAGAAGGAGAAGGGATCTGGGAAGGGGCTGTCGGCGACCGAAACTGGAACGATAACATGTACGTCGATCATCTCAAAGATATATTACATTTCTTACTTTACATACAGCAACTTAAAAAAAGACATTAACATCTTATTTACATCATATTTGAGTTAATGATTTATCTACTTTTTTTTTAAATTTATTTATGGATGCAGTTACTCAAGTTGAGAGAGATTGATTTTACCTGGTGATACAGCTGGATTTTGATACATCTGGTTCCAGGGCACCTTTGCTGCTAAGGGAACTACAAGGTACGAACAAAGAAAGTGTTAACTGTGTGTTAATTCCTGCAGTCACAGCTGAGCTGAAGGGTTGACACATTTATTAATCACATAATTGTCCATAGTTAATCGCGATGAATCTCAAATTAATAGCACATTTTTTACCAGTTCAAAATGTACCTTAAAGGGGGATTTGACAAGTATTTAATACTCTTATCAACATGAGTGGGCAAATATGCTTGCTTTATCTAAACGTATGTATATATATATGTATTATTGGAAATCAATTAACAATGCAAAATAATGACAGATATTGTCTAGAAACCCTCACAGGTACTGCATTTAGCATAAAGAATATGCTCAAATCATAACATGGCAAACTGCAGCCCAACAGGCAACAACAGCTGTCAGTGTGTCAGTGTGCTGACTTGACTATGACTTGCCCCAAACTGCATGTGATTATCATAAAGTGGGCATGTCTGTAAAGGGGAGACTCGTGGGTACCCAGAGAACCCATTTTCATTCACATATCTTGAGGTCAGAGGTCAAGGGACCCCTTTGAAAATAGCCATGCCAGTTTTTCCTCCCCAAAATTTAGCTTAAGTTTGGAGCATCATTTAGCCTCCTTCTCCAAGCTAGTATGACATGGTTGGTACCAATGGATTTCTTAGGTTTTTCTAGTTTCATATGATGCCAGTATCTTCACTGCCTTCAAAACTGAGCCCACTACAACCTCCGAAATATCGATTGCATTAAATAAATTAGTGGCATTAAAACGATTTTGCGACAGCCCTAGTTTAAAACCAATATACAGAATCAAGTGTTTAGTTTATTAAGTGTTTGTTTTCTGGGTTAGTAAATAGCTAAAAAGATCTTAGTTTCAGTGAATATATCCATTATCTACCACAGTAGTTTTCTTCATCCTCACCAAATGTAACATTCACCGTGCAGCCCAGGGTAAAACTTTCTGGTTAAGTGCCTGCAGACGAGCTAAAATCCTTCCACAGTCCGCCCACACCTCCTTAAACTAAACACATCCAGTTCCCACTCCCTCACTCTCTCAGGCTACAAATTATTCACAGCTTTTCCAATTTTTTTTTTTTTTTTTTTTTTTTTTTTTTAACATTGATGTAGTTGAATGGCAGAGCCTGCAGATGCATGCGTTGTAACTTGATAATGAACTGCTACAGTACCTTGGCGGCTGGTTGATTGAGGCTTGAAAGACACAGGCTGCAGAGGAGGATAGCCTGCAGGGGAAACACATGACAAACACATCATGTTTTATCAGTTAGTGAATGCTCTTGCCAGAGGCATTTGTTTGTTTTTCCATCTGAACACAGTGGGACAGTTTCACCAGAGAAGCAGAGAACCAAACAGGTTGTAATCTGGACTGCATCATTTTGGTTTTATAAATGGCTTTTTTTAATCAGTTTAATGTTGATTTAGCTGTTTCATGACAATGAGATCAATAATCAGATTCAGGCGTTTACAGTTTCCTCAGAGGCTTGAAATGGATTTAAACCTGCGGATATTTGTTCTGTTATAAACAAACTAATCCCAAGGATTCACAGCCCTGTAGGGAATAGATGACGTGAAAACCTACCCTTCACTAGTGAAAAGTAATTAAAAACTTTTACGACTCTGTTCTCGGGTTAAGAGGCTTGACTAACGTGGAATTAAAGGACATATTTCAAAACTGTTGTCTGTTCCTTTACTGCCAAATCATGCCATGCGGAGGCTAAAACAAAGCCTTTGTTTTGTTGTTGGATATTTTCCCTCCTCATCCTATATGCAGCCCAGTTAATTCAATCCAGAACTGGCTCTGTGTTGTCTCGCCCGTCCAATTTGAGTTGGCCTCAGTTAAAAGCCTCTTAAGTATAGCATTCCTATACGTGTAGATGACAAACAAAAAAATCAAAGTACACAGATAATTAAACCTTTGTTATGGGTTCCATGTGTGAAAAAACAGACCCAGGCTGTTGCTGCTGCACTTTAGATGAGTATATGTGATTAGGAACTGACAGCACTGTTGAAAAGAGGAACATACATATATTATGTCACACATGTGGTCATAATGGTGGCTCAGTCAGCTCTCCATGGTGCCAGAATTATCACACAGTGTCATAAAATGCCTGTCTTGTCATGGCAGTAATGACAGACTCCAGTTTCTGCATTCATTCATTCATACAAGTAGACTGGATTAACCCTTTAGATCACAGCCTGGGGAAGAAAACGTTGAGCGTGGGAAGAAGGGTGTACCTCTCTAGCTGTAACTATGAAATGGTTATAATTTTGTTTTTTAAAATGCTGGGGATCAGATATGCAGTTTTGCGACCTAAAGTAGGATCCATCTGACAATCAAAACCGATGTCGAGAACAACCTGGAACAGCTTTTTTTTTATAATTTTATCAGATTAAAGAGGAAAATACACACACTTTCACTCACAAACAAACTTCAATAAACCTCTGTAGGTTTATTGAACATTATATAATTGTCGCTATTTAGTGTGGCAAGCTTCTCCCCCTTTTGGTGTGTACACAACGAAAGTCAATATATCGTATTTTATACTTACTAAGTGATTTTAATGAAAGTGCCACAAGTAGTGTGGCTTCTTATATGACATTGCTATTGTAAAAGGACATATAGGCTAAGACTATAATTATTATTAATATGTAACGTGTAATTTTTTTTTATTCTCCTTATTCCCTGTACTTGGTACCTATAGTATGTATTTCATTGGTACTGTAATTCACAGGCTATAATTTAAAGCATTACCAAATCAGGTTTTGTGCCATAAATCCCTGAGGTCTTGGTGAAATTAAAATGAGACTTAAAGGAACAGTGTGTAACATCTCAGGGGATCTATTAGTAGAACTAGCATAAAATATCCATAACTTTATGGTTTCATTAGTGTATAATAACCTGAAACTAAGAATCATTGTGTTTTCGTTAGCTTAGAATGAGCCGTTTATATCTATATAGGGAGCGGGTCTTCCTCACGGAGTTCGCCTAGAGAGAGCCTTTCGGGTTTTTGCGTTACCTGAAGACCACCGCAGTTCTCCGACACGCTTGTGAAACTGCAGTAACGTGAGCCGCAGAGTGCAAAACCGTGGTACCGCCAGCCGCTGTCTGACTTCCGTTGCTCCTAAAGTAGTGTTATTATGGTAAAGATGGCCTCGGCGTTACCACGGTTTTACACTCGGCGGCTCACGTTCAGCAGTCTTGGAAAGGGAGGAGTGAGCGGAGGGGTGCAATCTGCAACCACACCGCTAGATGCCGCCAAATCCTACGCACTGTACTGCACCTTTAATGCAGATTCTTGGTGTTCACCCAGATTTATTCACTCATGAAAGATCCAGAATTAGCGAAGGTGGTCTGAAACCACCATTAGCAACACTCACCTGGTGCTCCAGCGAATCCTTGTATCGGAATTCTGGACGAGTCCTCAGACCCTCTCCGCACAGTCACCCTGCGGCTGTACCCTGGAGGTCCCGCCTCGCCAGTCTCCACCACCGGCCTTATGGGAACCAGGGGGAGATTGGGGTGGCCTCCTGGTTGCCGGGGTCTGGACGGCTGGTTTGGCGAACTGATCATAATCGTGTGTGTGTTGGGCTGCAGCGGTTGGCTGGGATTGTACGGCTGCCTGGGGCTGGATGGCTGTGGCGGAGGGATGAGAGGGATGAAGATTTGTTGGATTCTGTTTCTGGTCGAATCTGGCAAAGAAGCAGGCCTCTCTGGTCTTAAGGTCATTCCTTAGAAAGAAAAAGAAAAAGACAGATGGTGAAGACCGTAAATATATCAAATTACGGTTCACTTTCTGACCATATGATAGGCGTTTACCATCTGGTCACAACAGTTGAACGTTATGGCTTTAAATGCGAAGGCACAAGCCTCTGATTTGCTTTTTTGTTCATAAATCCCACTTCCTCTCTCACATTCAGACCACATCTCTGCCTTCTCCTGTGAATTCTCCTTTAAAAACTTGATTTCTGAAGATAGGCCCAAATTAGACCCGGTTTTCACAGCACCTCTGAGCTCGCTTTTCAACCCGGTACCATTATTACCCTTCATAAAAGCAAAGCGGGCGGGCGGTGTGAGTTTTAGGCAATGAGAACCATCTGAACGGAAATCAGTTGGCTGCTTGCCAGACTCCCTGAGGGCACAGACATCAGCTGAGCCTCTGAGGTGAGCGGAGAGACACTGTGAGAGTGTCCTGGGGACAAATAACAAAAATAATTACAGTACCTGCTTTGTGTCGGCCTCGCTTCACAACCAGGTGTCACACAGATTGTATCAAGCCGTGATTAAGACTCAGTGAAGGGGTTTCTACGTTAAATGGCTTGTTTAATGCTTCATGTATCTGCGTCTGTAGTGCCGTTTAAACCTTGTGGGCGAGGTTGGAGTACATGCAACAGGATTACTGTAATTTCATTCAGCCAAAGACACTTACATCAAAGAAATGACCACTTATTCCAAATGATTATACAGTTGGATTTGGCGTAAAAGGCTGATCTTTGAGGAAGCGCTCAATGGATACAAACAACAAAGATTCTGCAGAGAGAACAAACATCTACTAGGATACAGAATTTAGAGATAAATGTAAACTTACATGAATGTTAAATCTTAGTAAAGCCAGAATACCAAAAGCTTCAATATATTTAATGATTAATGATTAACTGCAAATTAATTTATCTGTTCAAAATGCACCTTAAAGGGAGATTTGTCCAATATTTATTCCTTTTATCAACATGGGAGTGCTGCTTTAGGCAAATGTATGTATATATTTATTATTTGAAATCAATTAAAAACACAAAACAATGACAAATATTGTCCAGAAACCCTCACAGGTACTGCATTTAGCATACAAAATATGCTCACATCATAACATGGCAAACTGCGGCCCAACAGGCAACAACAGCTGTCAGTGTGTCAGTGTGCTGACTTGACTATGACTTGCCCCAAACTGCATGTGATTATCATAAAGTGGGCATGTCTGTAAAGGAGAGACTCGTGGGTACCCATAGAACCCATTTTCATTCACATATCTTGAGGTCAGAGGTCAAGGGACCCCTTTGAAAATGGCCATGACAGTTTTTCCTCGCCAAAATTTAGCACAAGTTTGGAGCGTTTTTTAACCTCCTTGGCGATAGATACCAATATTTTCACTCTAGCTTTAAAACTGAGTCCGCTACAACCTAAAAATTGCAAGTTTCGTTAATGCGTTAAAAAAATTAAAACAAATTTGTGTTAATGCGTTATTCTCGTGGAAACTTTGACAGCCCTAACATCTGTATGAATCTGATTGGATGTTACAGGTCCGCTCATGATCAGCTGTAGTAACAATAGACCAATATCTGAAGCATGAACGAAACAGCTGCCGCACTGCTGTACACACACCCACCTCTACACACAACAAACAGAGATATCAGTCTGAGAATAACTAATAATAATTAACGATGAATATGAATAATGAATAATGTTATGGGATTATTCCTTAATTCATGGACTATTCTGGGATTTATACTTTATTATTAAATACTTATATAAACAAAAAAACAAAAACCCAAAGCATTCGAATAGTGATTTGGAGATCGAATACTATGGCAACGGTCGAAGCTTTGAAGCTTCAAAGCTTCAAACCATTCGGGTCAGCCCTACCGCCGTCTACAGCGCTCTCCCTCAACACTGGACCAATTTCAGAAATTGTTGTTCCTGTTTGTCAGTTAGACACAAAAACATGAGAAAAATAGGGTCCATGTTGAAAAATACCGAAGTTACCCTTTAAGGTTCATTTACAAGCCTTTTCTTGCGCTTTCACCTTACCTCACCGTCATCAACAGATGAAGTTCTGCTCTAACTCCATCTGCTGTTGATGACCATAACATACAGTTGAAAGCTCTGAAGAAAAGCTGACCAGTGAACCTTAAGTTAAGATCAGTTTGTTAAAGTACTGTTTCCAAGGTCAAACCCACAGGGTACCATCAAATTACTTTTTAGCATCTTGAAACTAAAGTAATTATTTATAATGGCTGTAAGTTGGGCCACAGCCAACAGCATGACGATGAATCAGAAGTCAACTGGTACTGAGGCAAAGTGATCAATCCAAGCCCCTCAGAGCAACGCTATTACATTAGAGTCTGCCTCTTACTCCGAATTATGAAGCCATTCTGTTCTTATCAAATAAAACATCATCAACCATCAACCAAATTCTTCCTTCTTACTGCAAGTGAAACCACAAGCTACTCAGAAACCACATGTATAATCAAAAACAAATTAAACCCAGCAACCATGTTGTACTGAGATAATCAGAACTCTCTTCCTCATTTCCTCCCTGTGCCTCATTCAGGACGTCGGTTGCCTGAGTGCATATTTCCCATGAGCTCTCAGCCTGTGTCTCACTAAAGGGGGCAACCACAAAGTAGAAAAAACACACAGACTAGGCGCACAAGTACAGTACAATACCAGTGTTGGTGTGACCAAGAGGAGCATCACCATAACCAGATGTTATTGCTCATAAACAGATTGAGACACAGCAGGAGGGGAAGGATGCTGGAGTCACCGTGGCTTCCACAGATTTGGGTGACAGTGCGTGAGTGAATTGGTGCCTTCAAATGGGGTCGTGTTTACCGTGTTCACGAGAAGAGTCCATATGAACGCCACCCTCTTGTGGTATTCACGACCTCATAAGTGGAAATTTCTGAAAGCTTCGAGTTTAAGAGTTAGGATGTTTTTGTTGACGTCAGAAACGGCGGAGGCTATGGAAGTTAATTTTTCGGTGCATAATAACTTAACACTGTATATTGTAATTTTAGTCGTATATTGTTTTTCTTTATAATTTTACAAGATGTCTAAGGAAAATGTTGATATTCCCAACGGCCTCATCTTTTTCCTCGGTCATTATGTGTTTGCATTTACTGCATTATGTTACCAACTTGTTATCTTTCTAAATTGTTATCATCTGTGGATTCTAGATGCCAGCAGTAACGTTAATATTGCCGTTGCTTAGCAGCAGTGTTCTCACAACTTCACCACTTGAACGCCAAGCATATTGTGTTCACGTCTTCCCATGTTGTAAACACGAGTTCCCAAGTTTCATTTGAAGGCAGACAGGCCCATTAAGCAATGGAAAATGGTGTCAGAGAGCAGGGTGTGGTGGCACATGCAATAATGCATCACTCACTGCTCTGGCCATACATTTTCCTGTTCTTGCTATGCACATGGACGCAATTTCATCCTCCACCCCATTTTCCTCATGTGATATTAATGACGGGAGGCTCAAATTGTGCACTGCATGGCAGACCTCAGGGACTCCCATTGTGTAGCTGGGTCCATTCTCCTCTGAAGACTTCCAGATGGGCTCAGGGTCAGAGATGGAAACACCTCGCGTCAACGCTTCAGAGATCTCTCTGGGGAAGCTGTTGCAGTCAAAGCGCCCTCTCAAAATCCTGATGCCAGCTAAATATATACTGTGCGTGTGTGTTTGTGGCGAGTTCAATTTTCCATTCTTTCCCAGCAGACACCCTTTGACTTCAAAAAGCCTTTGATATCTTGTTTTTTCTTGTATTCCCTCATCACGGTAGACAGTTAATCTTACTGCCTGTCTTTCCTATATAAAGCCAGAATGATCAATTGCAAAGCATTGATCCATGAAATCAAAGCCTTCATTTTATCGATGCTTTAATACGACTGTTTTCTTTTCTGAAGGCCTCGCCCGTCGATAGACACACTTACAGGACAGGGTGGAGGGAGAGGAGGAGGAGGAGGAGAAGAAGAAGTCCTCTGGCAAGGACAAATCGGAAGAAAAAAAACTGGACAGAAGGAGAGAGCGACGAGGGAGTAAAGGGAGAAAAGTTCAGCGATAAGAGAGAGAGAGAGAGAGAAACAAGGACGTGATTTGAGCTGGACTGGGATCGCCTCCAAGAAAAGGAGGAAAAAACATCTTGAGAATCAAATGAGAAAATTCGCTAGAAGAAAGTTGATTATTCACCATCTGAATGAGGAGCAGCATGAAAACGAAAGCATTTCCCATATTTCTACATTTCCTAATAACCCATATTAAACAGTCTGAACCCTTTAAAGATGCAGTAGGCAGAAGGTTTTTGGCATCACTGGGCAAAAAGTCCATAATAACCTTTCAGCATATTGTAATTCAAGCCTTCTGAGAGAAAACTAGACTTTTGCAACTCCTCATGGCTCTGTTTTCAGGCTTTACAAAATCTAGCCAGTGACGGGAGACTTTGACCAATCACAGGTCATTTTGAGAGAGAGAGAGAGCGATCCTATTGGCTGTGCTCCGGCTGGTGAGCGGTGCTTGGTATTTCCTCAACTGATCTCAACATGGCTGCCGGGGTTTCTCATTTTACAGCTAAACAGTACACTACAAGATGTTTCTGAAAACATCTGAGGCGAGAAATAGGCATTACAGTAACAGATTATTGATTCATATTTGATCAACGCTGCCTAGTTTGACCGTTTGATCGGAGTTTGCGAGTGATTGACAGCTGCTCAGAAGACAGTAGGCTCCAGCTCGGCTCTGATTGGTTGTTTTCCTCCGGTCTGAAATCTTGCGGATGCCATTAGGAGCATCGGAGGACACAGAGGCACATGATTTTTTTCAGATTACCTGTCTCATGCACCTCTGTCAGGATATAGTGACCGTTTTATAAAAACAACTTTGTTTTAATCATATTTGCTCCAATTCTACCCACTGCTGCTTTGAGACAGTAAAACGTATCAAATTTCAAAGTCACTTTGATACATCTATGTTATAGGCCTCCTTTTAAACGATGCAACAGAGCCACAACTCCCTATCGGAAAGAAAACAGCCAGAAACAAACACTCAAGCTGTAGCAGCAGACCTCCGTGCAGCAGCTGCTGTGGGCGAAGCAGTGCCAACATTTTGCAACTGAAGTCACACAGTTCCATTCAACAGTCACATTGAGTAAGGGCAAAGCTATTCCAGTTAATCTTTCAGTTATGTTATTACAACACCTCATCTGTTCGCAGCCTCCTCAGGGTCTTCATGTGACTGAGGAGAGAATATGAGCTCAAACACAGAGAGAGGAAACATTTCAGTATGCTCTCTTCCACCACCACACCCACAGAGCTGGGATTCTTCATGGAAATTTTTATCTCCATTTAGAATACTTCTCTCCTTCGCAAACTTGAGGAAAACATCAAATACTCATGCTACGTCAGTCCAACTCCCTCTCTCGAGGTATTTAGGATGCAGACTATGGATAGAGAGACTATAATGATATTTGCCCTTAAAGGAAAAGATCCATATTTTGAGGAAAATGCTTCTTCACTTTCTTGCCAAGAGTTTTAAAAGAAGATTGAAATCGCTCTCATGTCTGTACAGTAAATATGAAGCTACCAAAAGCCGCCCACTAACTTAGCTTAGCACAAAGACTGTCAACCAAGCCCCAAGGAATAACTGCACTGGGCATTAAATCAAATTTTCGTGGAACTTCCGAATACTTTTTCCCATAGACTTACATTGGGAGAGAGACATCTGTAACTCAGCAGATAATGTTTTTAGGTAAATCAACTTCCCATTATGAACACTTGAATAGCCCTTATTTAAATCATTAGGTCCAAAAAGTTGTAAAATGCACTAATAGCTGTATCCAGAGTTATTGTCCTTCCTCAGTTCATGTGAATGAGATCAAGACTGAGAGCTGGAAGGCGGAGTTAAAGGAAACGCTACTGCGCCTGCTCTATGGGCCCAATGGATGCGGAAGATCGCCGGAAGAACCGGGTACTTCATCACTCGACAGTCGAGCCATTTTAGCTTCATGCGCCACTGAGCAACTCTCATAGGAATGAATGGGAGCCCGCCTCCAATACTGTATCCAGTTGTCTTTATACATTCATGTGCTAACTTGAGGGGGAACCGGAGGTTTGGTGCTACGCTTCCGTAACGGTAATCAGCTGTAACTGCCATATGAGAGCAGAGCAGAGCGGCGGCCGTGAGTTAGCCAGTGGGGCACGCTCGCATGCACTAAAAGACGCGTCAATAAAGCGCAGAGAAGCTCTGATTACAACACACACAGAGGGAGAGTGACTTCATTCTCTGCTCAGGTAGACATTACTCCTCTATATATTTACATAGCAAATAGTTGTTTGCTGCTGAATTAATTTTCTGAATATCCGTTAGAGCACCTTTAACCTTTGACAGAGCCAGGCTAGTGGTTTCCGTCTGTTTCCAGCTTTTATGATAAGCTAAGTTAGCTTCATACTTAGTATACAGAAATGTGAGTGGCATCAATCTACTCATCTAACTCTCAGCAAGAAAGCCAATAAGCATATTTCCCAAAATGTCATGCTCGCTCATACAAATAAAAGCTAGAAACTAATTTGGGGATTTGGGATATATAAACAACTAATTACGTAAGAGCCCTGACAAACATGTTTCACAATCTTGCGGCAGCACGCACAGTTCTGTCTGATTTAATGCTGGGCAGAGGTACAGTACAGAGTAATGTCATGTGTGCGGTAATGAAATCAAATATCACTGTTTGGAAATAACTGCCCATATTTGGCAAAGAGTGAAATGAAATACAAAATGCCTTCACGCTCTCTGTCTCTCCACACCACAACCATTAATCCATCTGACCTCTTTTTTCTCCGGTCTTTCCTTCTTTCTCTCAGGTCCCTATCATACCATTGTTTTGGCCGACGGTTTAAGAAAGGGAGGCACCGGGGATGGGGCCCCAGTCATGACATCACAGCTGAGGGTAGTCGAAGCATCTGGTCCTGGGTGTGGAGCTCTGCTTCTCCCCTCTCCATCAAGACTGACTCCAGCAGTGAGTCAGGGCCCTTAATGAGGACCAGACTCCACACATCAGGCTGAGGTCACCCTACGGGAATCTCTGGAGGTTGGTATGTGTACATTTGTGAGGAGAAAGAGAGGGCGGGAGGTGTATTGTGTATGAGCCTGTGTGTATTTGTGTACTGAGAGATCGGGAACTGAGACTGAGGTCTGCAGTTCTGTGGTAAAATAGCTATGTCATGGTGCAAGAAAGAAGCCCTCACAGCTCAACATGTTCATAAAGGGAGTGGATGGACCAGTCTGCTGTCGGCTGCTCTGACATTAAGGGAGCAATGAGGCACAAAACAGCGCGAGTAAATCATCAGTAGTTAGGAGGGGCTGACCTCGACATGTCAAAATGTAATTTCTTATATAAAATCTGGGGAATTCTTAGGACAACATGGATCTAAGTCACAGGAAGTTTCCAAAGTGGGCCTCGGCCTCTTGGAGCTGGGACATATTAAATGACATATTCAAGGCAAGCATGGGAGGCCCAGTGAACCCGTGTCCTCCCTCTCCGGGAAATACCCTGTGGCCATTCATGGGATCTGATCCTTCCCTCCAAGCCTCCATGTAAGCAGAGCAAGCAGAATGCATTATATGGAGGATTATCTTCAGGAAAAGTTTGTGTTTACACAGATGTTAATCACTCTATAAACTCATATGGTGGAAGTTGGAGAGGAAGCTGCAGAGGAGTCATTTCAGTGCCTGCCTGCACTAATGTGGGAATCCATAGACCTTTGAGTGTTGAAATTGTGCCATAATTTATATCTAATTGCTGTCATATTTTCGGTCATACTGAAAAGTAATAGGTAAAAGTAATAAATATGCTTATTTGCTTTCTTGCTGGTAGTTAGATGAAATTCAATTTGAAGCTATAGCCAGCACCCGGTTGGTTTAACTTAGAATAAAGACTGGAAACGAGAGTGTCTCTCTCCAAAATTAATTAAAGTTGAGCACATAACCCTCTGTGAAACCACAACTTGATGCTGTTACACTGCATTTTTTGGACAGATTAAACAAAAATGCACAGATGAAGATATAATGTGTTAATTAGTGACGTGCTAGGAGGCAGATTTTGTAACCTTTGGACAAAGCCAGGCTATGTTTCCACTCTTTTTAATAAGCTACACTAACGTCACAGTGGTGCAGTGGTTTGCACTGCTGCCTCACAGCAGGAGGGTTGCAGGTTCAAACCCGGCTTGGGGCCCTTCTGTGTGTAGTGTGGGTATTCTCCGGGATCTCCGGTTTCCTCCCACGGTCCAAAGACATTCAGGTTAGGTTAAATGTTGATTCTAAATTGTGAGCTACGGGCGTGGCTTAGGTGTATGAGACACACGGAGAGGCGACTGCTCATTCTAAACAACAAGAGGCTAGCGTAGCTACAACAGCATCAGTAATATTAGAACTGGAGAGTATTTCTTCATTGAAGGAAGAGTAAAAAACAGCACTGAATGCTTTTCTCGATCGAAAAGATGTATTCTCCCGACTGACTTCGGCAAGAGTTTGATTGACAGATCAGTTCATCAAGTCACGTTCCAAGTATTTTTTGAAAGTGCCTGCCTTCTCAGATCGTTCTGTGTAACAAATCATCTGGTGGGTCTGGTTAAAGCCCCTGACACACCAAGCCGACGGTCGGCCGTCGGACAGTGTGGGACAGTCGGTGAGCGTCCTAGTTTTTTCTGTGTGTCTCGCACCGTCGACTCTGGTCTGCCCGTGTTGGAGGTTTTTTCGGCTTATACAGCATGTTGAATCAGCAGCGGCGCCCGTTGGTGAGAGAAATCACTCTGATTGATGGTTCAGCTTAAACAAATCAATGCACGAGAAGAGAAACGGAAGTGAGGAAATCAAGCCAACGAGTAAAGTCAAGAGGAAAAACACAGAAGGCTCTTCTCATTTTTCATCTTAATTTCATCTGATCATTCCAATACGCGGATGTTTTCAACTCGACATGGCCATCTGGAATGAAGCTAAGTGGTTAGTGAGAGTGGTTTGGAGAGTGGTGTGAAAATGGTCGGCAAACGCTGCTTTGTTTCGTGTACGTATCATAACAACGGCTCGTATATCCGCAGTCCTCGGTCTTCTGGTTTCCGCAACAGCGGCGTCGGTCGGGACGGCGTTATCAGCTGCAATCGCCATATGAGCACAGTGCAGAGCTGCGGTCATGAGCTTGCCAGTGGGGCACGCTCACATGCATGAACATGCTGGCTATGTCAACAAAGCATGGAGAAGCTTGGATTACAACACACACAGCGGGAGAGCCACTTCATTCTCTGCTCAGGTAGACATTACTCCTCTATATCTTTACATAGCAACTAGTTGTTTGCTGCTATATTAATGCTCTAGATGTCATATAGAGCTATAGATTTTATGACAGTGAAAGCCAAAGACGCCCTTTGATCATTTCTGTCATCTCTTTCTCAAGACATTACCATTACTCACCTGGCTCTTTGGCGGTGACGTCTTTCAGGACATGTTTGGCCATCGCAGACAGCTGTGCCTGTAACATCCGCAAGGCATTCTGCAGCGCGATGATGTCTGCGCCGTGATTTCCACAGGTGGCGTTCATTCTATTCATACAGTCCTGCAGACCACCAACGTGTCTCTCCAGTCCATCTTTCAGCTCTTTGATGTTGGCAGAAACGCCATCTAACCTTCCACACACCTTTTCAAGTCTGGTCACACGTCCGTCCACAGCAGAAATGCCATCAGAGACACCCTGTGTGTTATGTTTACACTGACTCAGTTCAGATGACACCTGCCTACTGAGCGTATCAAGCCTGTACTTCAGGTCGTCCACCTGACGTCTGGTGTCATATGCCTGGCTGGGTCCTGCGATGACTGATGCCAAGTTGTCCCGTGCTGGACTCCCAGTGCCACGCTGCTGTGCGTGGCAGCATGTTGAGTTTATGCTGTGCATATCCTGGTTGTATTTGCTTAAGGACTCATCTAACCCGGTAACAGCACCGGCCAGACCAAGCACATTATCTTGGAGATTAATCAATCCCTTCTGGAAGTCGTCCATCGTCTTCGCACGTCTCTCAGTTGCGACTGAATGCCTTCCTACAAGATCTTCCAGTTGCCTGAGCTTGTCCGTGTTGGCCCTGACATCTGTGTGAAGAACATCCAAGTCATTCCTATACCGACTCAAGTCATTCAAGATGTTTTCTAGACCTTTAGTTGTGGGCGATGAACTCACTGCACCTACACTAATTCCTGAGCCTGAACATCCTGCAGAGCACAACTCTCCAACAGCATTGACCTTATCATCCAAACCCTGGAGGAGGAACTTATTGTTGTTGACTTGAGTCTGGATGTCACCAAACATCCCGGGGAAGGATTTGTTGCTCATTTCCACCAGCATATTTGTAAACTGGTCCTCCATGCCGTTAAGACGCCTCTCCAGAAGCTGCCGGAGTGCCGCCACCTCGTCCGAAATCGTATGAGTCAACTTTTCTTCAATGTAGAAGCAATGAGTCTCTGCATTTTGCTCCGTGACATTAATACGAGCCTCCATCTCTTCCATCATTAGGCTGAAATCATTATTTTCCGGGGGCGCAGACATGTGCGCCAGTTCGTTGTCAATGCGGACATTCAGGATGCGGTGAGCCTCTGCAACACGGTCAATCTCACGCCACAGGTCGTTGTGGTCACTACGATCCTCTTGTGCTTTGGTTGGATCAGTCTGCCTTTGAGTTCGTACAGGTCCGTCTGCTGCAGCCATGTCCAGACGTAGTGCCCGGATCTCCTTTCTCAGATCAGCCTCCTTGGTTTCCACCAGCTTGGTCAGGCTGACCAAACCTTGATCACGGCTGTCTTCACAGGTCTTTGTCTTGTCATTGCATGAGCTTTGTAGCTTGGCCATCTGTTCCTCCACATTCTGGTCTAGCTCCCTCTTCAGCTTCTCAAATTTTCCATCAACGTAGGTCTGTATGACATCAAACTCTGCTATGGCTGGAGTCTGAGCTTGAGAGGCATCCATCAGGACACGGATCTGCCCCTCGTGACTTGTCATGGTTCCTCTTAGGTCTTCCAAAGCTTCATCCTTGCTTTTCAGTTCAATGTTGATATCATCCAACCGGGTCACTATTTTTTCTAGAGCCTTGTCTCCAGCAATCCCACCTCTGGTGGCCTGATGACCATCCAGCACTGCCGGGCTCTCCTCTGTGCCCGCAGCCGTAGCGCTGTCTGGCGGACGCATGTTGTTGAGAAGTGTCACCAGTATCGTCTTTGTGTCTTCCTGCAGGTCTGTGCGGAGGTTGGCGGTTAACCCTGTCAAAGCGGACTGGAGATCCAGCACTGTCTGAGACAGGCGCTGAACTTCACCTTCCAGAAGATGCACCTTATCCGTCCCATCATGCCTCGTCTCATGGTGTCCCGTCTCTCTCCGCTCTGGCCCTATGATCAGAGAATAAGTTCGTACAAATTAGTCTCTCCTCTTTCTGCACAGTGACACTAAGGAAGCTTAATTTAGCAGTTCAGTGATACCTGTATTACCTACAGTAAGTGAAGGTCAGCACACCCCCAGTTTGGAGAAGCGGACAGGAGTTACTACATAGAACCGAAGCAATGTACTGCTGTGGACAGGGCCAGCAGCAAAATGTATTTTAGCCACCTAAAAGAAAAGCACAACTAAAAAAATCAATATCAGTTTAAATTTACACTATATTTAGAATATCTTTGCCAGTTTACCTTGCTGTCAGACAGCTATACAGTCTATGTTTCTGACAGGGAACTGACACCATTATCTATGCTCTCGCCAAAGCAACCAGACTAATTTTTACAAACAAACTAACTGATCAAGGCAGCGGTAGGCCAGCAACCCCTGTGTCCTGCAAGGTAAAATTACAGTTTTTTTCAATGGAGTCTGGTTGCTTTGGCAAGAGCTTAGATGGATACAACGGCTTCAGTTCCCTATTGGAGACGGCTGTCTCATGGCAAGGCAAAGAGGTGAAAATATTCTAAATATAGCATACACTGAAACTGATTTGGATTTTTTAAGGTGAGCCTTTTTTTTTTTAGGTGGCTAAAATAACTGTACTGCTGTTGCCAGCTCCATCCACAGCAGTACATTGCTTTGGTTCCGTGTGGTAACTCCTGTCTGCTTCTCCAAACTGGGGGCATGCCGACCGTCTCTACTGTAAATAATACACTGACTATGGATTAGAAAATTTATACAGCCCCACTACAAAACACCGAACTGTCCCTTTAAGGTAGAAGAGAAAATGCTGTCTTACTCTGTGTGTGTCTGGTTGGATATCCACGATTTGGTGGGAGGTAAGGCTGTATTCCCTGAACTGTTTGTCGGTCTGGGGGTGGCTTTAAATCTTTACAGTCCAGACCTTGGTAACCAGGACAGCATCTCCACTCCAACTCTGTTATTGTCTTGAAGGCAATCTTGTACGTGGGTCGAAACCGATTTTGGAATCTGTAAAACAGCAGAGTAATCAACAAGTTTTTCAAAATCTCAAACAAACAAGAAGATAAAATTGGGAACATTGAGCTTCATTTCCAAGATCAAATCCAGACTGTTTGTGTCTGCCATTCCAAAAAGAAGAAACTGTTCCGATAATATGTATTTTTATTGGGAACTGTTAACTCCTGCAATCACCAAAACGTCTGCTTTTTTGGCCATTTTTTGAGTTTCCCTTCTGTACCCCATCACATGAACATTTCAACTCTCTAGCCAAGGCAAACAGTTCCCAGAGAAACAATAGATGACATCACTTCCCTGAAGGCAGGGGTCGTGTCATGCAGAACATCTGGAAAGTTGATGATTGAAACAATCATCTTTGCACATTTCCTAACTGACACCCTCACTGATAGTGATAACACTGCTCTAGCTTGACAAATAGAAGAAAGGAAACAGAAAATCTTTAAGATTAAGGCCATAATCAACAATGTGAGCTTAAATCTCATCCTCACACGAGATAATGTGAAGCCAGTATGTAATAACTTAGAAATGGAAAAACCCGAGGTGTCTCCTCTCACTGCCAGTTTACTCAGAAACTTGGAAATGTGCTCTTGTGACCTAAGAATGATCTGTTTCCAGGATCTTTCGCACATCACAGTGGCTCTTGTTTTGAGCATAAATCTCAACCACAGAGAGCTTGTGTTGTTTCACAACTAATAATGATTCACGAAGCTAAATATATTAAATTGCAACACAACATGTTCCAGTACGGAATTAATGACATCTGTATTACTCATCACTTACTGGTGATACTTCCATTTACAACAATCAGATACTCCATTAGCGGAACAGATTGCTTTGTTTATTTAAGTTACTACTAGTTAAATCTCATGCACTGCTCACAACTGTTTATCTGCAGGACGTTAATTCAGCCCAAGTGAAAGCAGTTGCTGAAGAAAACCTGGATGAGATTCCCTTGATGTTATTTCCAAATGAATTGATAGCAAGGTCTATTATTTTTGCATTATGTTGATAAAGGACCACCTGCTCATAATGAATCAGCAGCTGTGAAGCATCTGTAAGTGTATTATAACACATATTTGAACACTAAATTTATAAAAACATGCATCAGAGCCAGACCTGTTCTGGAGGTGTAAATTATTTGATAAAATGAATTCATGGAGCCAAAGAAGCACATTTTCTCGAGTACACGTTAGAAAAATAAGACTCTCTGGCCTGAATATAAATACATTTTCAGAATAAAAGCCAATGTCTTACTTTTTTTTCTCATGATCTTGGAAGGTCCGTAGTCTCCTATAGTTTACTGCGATATCTATGTGTGCAAGTCTTGACCCAATCCTCTAATATAAAGGCTATCTTTCCCAGGTGTATGCTGATTTTCATCCAATGCATGCTGTAATAGGCTTGAGGCCCCTGTTATCCTGAACACCACAAGCATGTTAATAGTACATGATTCATTTGAGACATTGTTTGCAGTTTATTAATGTATTTTTTTTTTCTTTTTGCAGGATAGGAATCCTATATTCTATGGTCTTTATACCCATAGTAAATTTGACTTTTTTTACGTGTAAAGCGGCAGGAGGGGTGCACCCTTGAGCACCACACTGTGTTAATCCAGGTCTGGATAAGATGATATAGGCAGGTTTCATCACACATATCAGAGGAGCTTACTAAATCCAATGCATCTGGCTTTGGTCAACACCAACTCCAAAAAACATGCACTTTTAAATACCTGAATAACAGCAAACATATTTATGTTGTTTTTTAATATTAAAGGGATAGTTTGGGTGTTTGGGCACGCTCCCAGTTTGGAGAAAAAGACAGGAGTACCAGCATGAAAGCAAAGCAATATACTGCTGTGGACAAAACATATTTTAGTCACCTAAAAGAAAGACCCATCTAAAAAAAAGCAATGTCTTGTCCCCTTTCTGATGGGGAACTGAAGCCATTATCTATGTCTCTTCAAAGCCACCAGACTCCTTTTGACAAAAACAGTAATTTTACCTTGCAGAACACGGAAGTTACTGGTCTACCGCTGCCTTGATCGTTTAGCTTGTTTGTGTTATTGTGTGATTTTGGTGTTTTAAAGGGTTAGCAACACTTATCTCACCTAAAAAAAAAACAATATCCGAAAGTGTACGCTATATTTTGAATATTTCACCTGCTTTATCTTGCCGTCAGAAAGCCCTTTCCGATGGGGAACTGAACTGAAAGTGATTTATCTATGCTTTCTCAAAAGCCACCAGACTACTTTGACAAAAACAGTGTAGATAAGTGTGATTCCCTGTCGGAAAATATTCTAAATGTAGCGTACACTTAAAGGGATATTGATTTTTTTTTTTTAGGTGGGCCTTTCTTTTAGGTGGCTAAAATATGTTTTGCTGCTGCCCCTGTCCACAGCAGTGTATTGCCTTGTTTCCGTGCGGTAAGTCCTGTCTGCTTCTCCAAACTGGGGCGCTCTGAATGTCATCTACTGTAAATAATACACCTACTATGGATAAGTACCTCATACAACCCCACTTAAAAACACCCAAACTATCCCTTTAATGTTAATGACATGTCATATACTAGTATAGTCGTTGGAAGTAGTGCAGGTATGTTGTCCCAAAGTGGATTGTGTCCACAGCTGATCACTAGTTATCGGATATTGCCACTATAGATTAGAACTTTGAAGGTTATTTCAGGTAAGTAGCCATTGCCTTTAAGCTATTTAGAGAGTTCTAGTCCTAATCAGCTTCAGGCTACATTTCCTGTTTAAGCCTTTGCCTTTTTAGTGGGCTTTTTAACTTGCAAGAAAATGTTGTGCTTTTGGTGCCAGCGGAGTTTCTTCAGCCACTGAGAATATTTCTGCCTCCAGGTCTCTCTCAGAGAAACATTTTGTATCTCATACATAGAAACATGCACCGTCGACCCCTTCCCCTCGCTCCCCGGATGCTCACGTCACTTGTTGCTGGCAGTCGGGCTGGTAGGCTGGGCAGGGGGCCACTACGGGCTCCTGGAAGCTCTCCACACTCCCCTGCACGGCGCAGCTCACGTTCCTGCGCACCACATAGGCACACCAGTTCCTGAGGAGAGAGGCAGGAATAAACAACATGTATATACCGAGAAACATTTTAAAGGAATACTGTGCAAATATCCACCCGATTCGACTGTTATCAGGCCATCAAATAGGTATTGTCAGTTGCTATAAGCACCATAGATGTGGGTTATTACGCCTACTACGTTGTAAAAGTGAAACTTAAAAGCAACACCTAACATGTTGTAAAACTGAATGAAATGTCACATTTTGAACACAAACAAAAGGGCATCTTTAGGTTTAGGCAACAAAAACCACATAGTTAAGTTTAGGGGAAAACATCTTGTTTTGGGTTAAAATAACTACGAACACAAAGACAGCTACACATTGTTGGTTTCCAACAGGATGCGAACTCCATCCCTTGTGCCCAACCACCACCCCTTATGGAGTTTCACACTGCCTATACTAAGATAAGATAAGATAAGATACACCTTTATTAATCCCCGGAGGGAAATTCAGGTATCAAAGCAGCAACATCAGCAGTGTGAAACACAGGAGAGGTAAAGGTATACAAAAGTGAGAAAAACAATAAATACAGATATAAAAGATACAGAGTGAACAGGTGAACATAGTGTGTGCAGTCCGTCAATAAATAAATGTAGTATGTACAATAAATAAATGTAATATGTACATATGTGCAGTCTATAAAGTGGTATATAGGATGTATAGTGTAAAGTGCGGCAGTGGTTAGAGTCCAAGATGGTTTCAGATATAGTGCGTGTTTAAAGTACTACAGCGCCTGACTTCCGCTTCTGCTCCTGTCATAATAACTACGGCCGCTAGAGGACGCTGTTGTGTTTTTTTTAGACCTTCTTTCGGTGATCTACCATGTGAATAGATATTAAAACCTACTAGTGGGTGTACTAGGCCCCTATCGACCCACATCTATGGGCCTTATAGTGACTGATAATGCCTATTTAATATCCCGACAGTCTAATCGGCTGAAATATCATAGAATGAGATTTATCGTTTTTACAGATTTTTTTAATGATAAAACATCAAAGTCCTTATGCTTTGCTGAGCTTTCCCTAAAACGATTGCATAATTTCATTTTCAGCCTATTTTTGTTTATCTGGAAAGAGTTGCCAAGTAACAAAGTACTGGTCTCTTGTGGATGAGAGATTGGAGAGTAATCACTCACATTCCAGCCTTTATCTGGATGTTATCACCTTTTTGGCAACACTGGAACCAAATCTAGCCACAGGGCTGATAAAAGCACAGTGAATGTTAACAGATGCCCATAAGAGGCCAAAACTTCACCGGGCTGAGGTCACTCCGATCAATAACAGGTTTTGGACTTCATCGCATTTATTTTTATCTGCAGCTGCGCAACAAAAGCGCGCAGCTTCTTCTCCCACATCAGGAGAAGTAGGATTAAAGATGATTTAGTGACTTTCAGAAAAGCAGAAAAGTTCAAATGCCCGGCCACATAAAGTACATAAAGACCCGTTACGTACCTGTTCCTGTGTCGGTGTACCACTCCAGTGTATGCAGACCCTTGGAACAAGTCATAAGAGGAGGAGGGAGACCCGTAAATGAACTGAAAGTTCAGAAACAGTGTGAAAACTGTCCACCGCCAGTCCATCTCTCCACTCCTGGAACTCATACTCAACAGACGCTTTACAATAAATATCCCTAACATAGAGAAGTAAAAAAAGAAGAAGTTCTACTCTGTTATTATCATGCACGACGGTCCCAAACACCACAGTCACATTGCCCCAGTGACTGATCAAACTCCAAGTTTGGGGAAGTCCACATTCACTGCAACTCCCTTGGAATGACGTTTGGGGCCAACACCCTCCTCCTAAAAAACATCACCAGGAAAAAAAAGCCTTTTTTTTAAAAAAAAAAGGCTTTTAAAAAAAAAAAAAAGTTTTATAGCTCAAAAGGTGCACTGTAAACAATTGCTGTTAATTTACAGCAGGATTTCAACAGTATTAACCTGTTATTGCTAAAAACAGTGCTTTACTGTTAATACAAAAGAAAACCTGTTAATTTTTTTAACTGAACTATAATGCATTCTTAAAAAACAGCACTGTACTGCTGATCAGCTGTCTAAAGTATCATCAGTAACAGTTTCATGCAGTATTTTTTTTAATTCTGGGACCTGATCTGCTCATGTGAGGCTTGTACATTGTACATAATTGTAAATCAGTGAATTAGCTCTGTTGTTCTTCACTCACATGTTGTTATGGTTTGCATTCTGTGCTTGTAGCCAGCTATAGACAGACATTTTGGGAAAAGTGTCAACAAGTCTATTATAGCCTTTTTCCTAACAAGTGCCTTTAATTGTATTTAATGTGACTATTCCTATGTCTGTAACCTGCTAAGTCTATTCATCTAGGCAAAAAATAATGTTTATTAAAATATATGTAAAAAATACAACCTAAATAGTGCATTAAAACAAATCAGTAAGACAATGTAAAAGAAAGGTGAACAGTAAATTAACTGTAAAATACTGTGAAATTAATAAATAAAAAATTCAGTTCAAACTGTATTTTTCATATAATATATATATATTATATATATAACATAAAGGCAACTGCCAGTTCTTTACTGTTATTTTACTGGGAAATTTTTAACAGTGTGCTTTTGTTTGTCCTTTCATTAAGCTTTTTTAAGTTGTTAATTAATGTGTGAGAGGATGCTGCCATCAGAAAAGGATTTGATTACTTCTTTGTCTGCCAGCCGCCAATAATTCACACCTCACTGATGAACATAACAGGATAATGTCTTTTGAATGCATCCTCCAAAGAGTTGCAAGTAGTGTTGATGATATATTCATGGCCAGAGATAACAGTGGTGATTTACATTCTGCCTGCTCTGTTGCTGAATAGGGGATATGGAGAGGGGGTGATATATAGTTAGTGTGTGCAGTCTGTTCTTTTCTGCACTGAGCAAATGATTTTCTTTTTTTTTTTCCCAAGCCAAACTGAGCAATTTGCTGAGGAACATCTTATTGTGGAGGGGAGACAGAAAGTAGCACATTAGTTACACAAGAGCTTCAATTCACAGCACTCCAGGCAGGGATTCATTGTCAGTGTCTTTAGTGTGAAGAAAGTGTGAGAAAGAGGAGAGTTTCCAAGCACACGCTGGTGGCGCTGTGAAAATTATTTTTGTGAGATGGCCTGAAGCCATTTCCCCCCCAGCTCCCATGGGTGCTGTCGTGGGGGCATATGAATCAGATAGATTCTGTCAGTTAACATAAAAAATTAATAGAGGAGGGGGGGAGTGACACAGAGAAGGAGAGACATAACCAAGAGAGATTGAGACTTAAATAAAGACAGGGTTGGAGAATTTGAGTATTAGATGTGGTATATAATGATTCAGAGACATGCTGTGAGGCATTATGGGAGCAAGAGTATGTATAACACACATCCTCTAAGGAACTGTTCACCAAGATCTTATTTTTTCTGTCAGGCCAGAGATAACCCTTCCCAAAATAAGACTATTTCATCAGGCAGTGTGACAAGTGCTGGAATTTGTTATGTAAGTGAATGATGTCCACATGGGATTTGATTTTCAGGTGTTTATATCAACACAAGATAATCTTGACACGTCATTCATACAATCCATATACCTCCTCCCACCCACTGGCTGCTTTAATGAGATTATTGACAAGTTCATTGATTTCCTTTTGTTCATTTCCTCTCACTTTATAATATCTACACATAACCTACACTTAACCCCTCGTGATGGTACACATTTGGCTATTCAGACAGGTAAAAATAGGTTGTTAATGGAAGTTCATGTGGAGTCAGATTTGCCCACCGTGAGGCTGTTTGTTTAGTCGCCAGAAGAGGGCAGCACAGCAGCAGTAAAGAAAGCAAAAAGTCCCTCTTGTAGTCATGGCAATTCCTTTCCAAAAGTGTTGGGAGTGAGAAAAGGACATTTCATTACTGAGGCAGTATGAGCGCCTGAAATTCTCTCCAGCTCCATGTCAATTACCTGTGTTATGCACCCTGAATTCACCATTTCTTATTATTACTGTATATTTTATTGGAATCATGTTATCTCTCAGACTAAATCACCATCCACCATACTCTATTATTTATCACCGATACCATAACAACTAATATTTTTAGAGATTATTGTCACCAAGGGTGATTATTGTATTTCACCAGCTCGGAAAATCCCAAACAAAAGCTACACGATCTGTTTTCAGTGCTTTAATTGCAGTTGGATTAAAGCCCTCGCTCTTTACTTACTGTACTTATTCTCAGCCACCCACCTCAAAACTTATGTGTTCCTACTCAAGTTAAAAATAGTCATTAACTTCATATATACCCTGACATTTATGCAGAATGGGAAGTAAGATGACGCAAGGAAAACATCCAGTCATATCTTTCAGTTTAACAAAAAATAAAACCACCTTATGATTTCAGCCATAAATCTGGGGGACATTTCCTCATTCCACCTCTCTCGGATCGATTTCTTGTTTTTCGACTTTGCAGAAGTTGGAGGACTGATTGAAATTGGAATAGCCTGCATTGAACCAGGGCGGGTCCTTTGCAGCATACAATGCATTTGTCATTGAGACACCCCCTCACTATAAGACTGCTTTTGAATTCTTTAAATTGAACGTGCTTCCTCTGAAACAGTGACCTTGATCATTACGTTAACTTATAATAAACGTGCAGGTGCTCCTTGGGGGGAGGGGGGTGTTCAAGGCTGCTATGGAGGCAGCACAAAGCAGGTTTTTCTTTGAAAGGACCAGTCTCGTGCTGTTATTGTGCTTCACATCATGTGGCTCGATTTAAATCCAGCTAACTGCTCCATGTAGGTGCATTGTGGATGTTGTGGGCATTGTGGCTTACTTACAGTAAGCGTGCCCTTGTAAACTTGGCTTTTTGTGTCACCCTGGGAGAGTGAGAAGTGCTGCAGAGATCGCTTTCATTTGGCAAGCAACAGCGATGCACCACGCAGCATTATACACCACGCAGCACTTACACCGGGTGACTCAATGGGGGGAACCAAGGCATGCATACGCTGCACTCACGGGTTTTCAAAGTGGGGTCAAGGGGCGGCCTAAGGGTGCTGCGGTGGGATTGTTACTTCACTTTCCCTCCTTTAGCGCCACACGCTGAAACAGAGAGCATGAGACGTGGTGTTTTGATCACATATTCTACTTTATTCACTCTTCACAAGAGCTGAATTCAAAAATGTTCATCTTCTGAGGCCTAAATTATAGTCTACAAATTTAGGATCCTTGTGCATTCCTCCCCATACTATACGAACACACACACACACACACACACACATTTCATAACACGATGAAGCAGCTAAAGACTCCTTGGTCTCATTTCATGCTGTTACACCCACTCTCAGAGGCTTTTTGAATATGTGTTAGGCGTAAGAGAGGCACAAATGATGATACCTCAGAGAATAGACTCCACCAGATTGTCTCCCACCATTATTTCAGATTTATCCCTCTTGTTTCCTCGTCTCTCCTCTCCCTTCTCGTTCATTTCGCTTCCCACAGAAAAAAAAACTCCTCTGACTCGTACCGCTGTGGCTTTGTAATAGTCGACTGATCGAAAATAGCACCCTAATTAGTCGACCTTTCCATTATGGGCGACACTTGCTTAGTGGGATTCATCTTTTTAGTTGGCATAACACTGCGAATGACCTCCTCTGAATCAGATTGTAGGTTGGATTCTTCTTGCTTTGCTGAGGAAAAGAAAAGCACAACGGGTATGATTCACTACACTGGCATGATCAGAACATAAGATTAAGAGAAAGTTCAAACAAATGTCATGGTCAGAGACAGACGGGGAGACAGACTTGGAGACAAAGGGAGAGATATACAGTAGTTGCCGGTTGTGGATGTACACAAATAACCCACCCACCCACTCACAAAGTCTCTCACACATGCACAGTGTGTGAGAGACTTTGTGAGTGGCTGTGTGTGTGTCTGCATGTATATATGTGCCTATACATGCAGACACACACACAGCAGATTAGAAAAGCTGATTTATTGCCTGTAAAATGTTAATATAGCCATAAGCCCCTGCTCATGAATTGTTAATTAAGGTGACAGACTCGTCACCTAAAATGTTAATGAGGTTAGATTGCGTCGGGGCTGAGAGGTCTCTGTGAGCTACCGAGCAAATACAACAGACAAGCTGGATCCTCCAGACCCCCCACGCGCTATAATAAGAAATGCTGAGGGCACCTGAGTTGGGTCGTGCCCATTCGGCCATAGAGTAATTAAATTAATGAATGAGTGTGTGAATTAACCGTTGTGATAGGGAAAGAGAGTGATGAATAAAATCCATTTTTACCCTCAGCCAGTCTATATCTGTACTGTCTTATTCAAACTGACTCATCAGTGGTGGAAAAGTACTCTTATCTTTATATCTGAGATACTGTAAGATAAGATAAGATAAGATAAGATAAGATACGATATAACTTGAAAGTTTATGATAATAGTGCATGACTATAATTCTAAAATAGTGGTGCACCTCGGTGGGTGAGTAGTATCGTTGGTCGTGCACTGCAGCTCGAACACCAAAGCATCAGCTTCCCACTGCTACTTTAATGATAATGGAACTTTTAATTTTATTGATTTTGATGATAATAAAAAAATAAACAGCTGAAAAACCTCAATAACACTAATGATGGCTGGTTTCCATGTATAGGTGTGCATGAGCCAATTAAATGTTCATTATATAGAGCTGTGTTTGAAAAGTCAAAGTGCCTGCTGAGAGGTCTAGTTAATTGATAATAATTAATGTTGTAGCTAGTCAAGTTGTAGCTCATTATAACACCTTCTTATTAGGGCTGCGTATGAACGTTGTCGTCACTACCGCATTG
This sequence comes from Sebastiscus albofasciatus, assembly GCA_916701655.1. NCBI lineage: Eukaryota > Metazoa > Chordata > Actinopteri > Perciformes > Sebastidae > Sebastiscus > Sebastiscus albofasciatus. Next base: position 96,221 of record CAKAOI010047192.1, read on the forward strand.
CATTGTGGGATATTATATAATTCGCATATTATTGGTTTCAATAACCCAATAACATTCATTCTTGGAAAATTTTATTTGCACAAATCCAAGTATATGAAAGTGAAACCTAGGTTTAATATGTTTCATTCTGAGTTTCTTTCTTATATACAAGCCCTTAAAGTCATGAAAAACAAAAATGCATTGAAACTTCTTAGCATAATAGAAGAATATGAATTACAGGTACAGCCCTTATAGCCCTTAATTTAATTTCTCATTATTTTCATGTATAATTTTACATATTTTATCTGTTCTTGTTCTGTATGCACCTTGTCATTTTACTCGAATGCAATGATCTATGAGCCATGTTGTTTGTAAATTTGAATTTGTTCAATAAAAAAAAACCCATACTGTTTTAATGTACTAAATATCATATTAGTATGGACTTTTGGACGCAACCTTTAATGTTGTCAAGGATGAAAAGGTCTATAAAGTAGTAGAAAATTAACTAATAATTATACTTAAAGGTCCCATATTATAAAAAAGTGAGATTTTCATGTTTTTTGTTATTATAAAGCAGGCTTAAGTCCTATATAAATACTGTGAAAGTATCGAAACGCTCAAACCACAGGGCATTTGAAACAAAATGTCAGGATTTCTGTCCATTTGTGATGTCATAAATATACAATATTTAGACCCTTCGCACAGTTTTAAACATAAACATTCTAAATGTGTCCCAGTTTATTCCTGTTGGAGGTAATGTGAAGTACACATGGACCCAAGCTGTTGCCTAGCAACGCAATTCTGCTGCGATTTCATTGCAATTCCATCGAAATGCGCTAAAACAGAGCGTTTCGGACAAGAGGGTAAATACAGGCATATTCAAGCCGACAGTATGATGAAAATAAAGTTTTTTTTGAACATTATAGCATGTAAACATGTTCTAGTAGAAACACAAAATACATGTATGATCCTGGAAATTAGCATAATATGGGACCTTTAAGTACAAAACTTGAGTAAATGTACTTAGTTACTTTCTATCACCGCTCCGAATAAGTATGTAGAATGAACTTGAGACAGAGACGCACACTAGGCCGGGCTGTAACAGACCATATATCTAACGCACCCTTTCACAATAAGGCGAAATTCCACCTGAAAATATCAGGTTATTGTCAATTTTTGGTGTGTAAGTGAACTACTGGGAGCAGTGCTGGTTGTGGTCTACTGGGACCACAGATCTGTGATATACTGTAATTTACACCAGTAAAGGCTGTTGGGAATGACTATAAACAATGAAAAAAATATATATTACCATGTAATCCATTTATATCTATATAATATATAATATAATGTCTATTTTCTAGTAAGTATATTATGAGTATATAACATACATGTATAATAAACTGTAATTGTTTTATGGGTAATGCATCTTATGTGTGTAAACCAATCCTTTGGTCAATAATTGTATTGTAGTGTAGTGTAATATAATATAATAATGGCAGGAGGGGTAATATTAGTGTTCTGTGTCACTTCTGGAAAGTGGCTTTGGGTTTAACCAGTGAAGATCTGTGAAGATCTGAACCACTTCCTGAACCAGTCAGCGGTATGGCCAGGCAGCGAGGCTTCGGACATCATTGGTCTAAAGCGATACAAGCCTCAATACGCGCATCGCGGAAAACTTCCTGGATTACTCGATACACGCTCCGAAGCCTCGGCACAGCACGTAACATCACTAGTTATTACAGTACTGTTATATTGTATTATAAATGCTCATGGCAAATTTGAGTGTTTATTGGCTTAACATGACTGCCCATTCACATAAGGCTTTCTATACACTGTAATATTGGCTTTATTGAAAACTCAATTTGGCATTTGTAACTCTTAAGTCACAATCTCAATTTCTCCACCCACTTCACATTCAGCTACAGCAATATTTCCACTCAAAGCAATGTGATAATGTGACTCCTTGCTGCTTCGCATCACAGTTACGTCTAAACCCCCGAGCTCACTCAGCCTCACTCAGTGGCAGCATTAAGCTTTTATCATGTACTGATGGTCAACATGGTGCATATCAACTCTACATAACATTTCATAACAAGAGATTGTACGCTTCGAGCCATGGATTTTTTGATCGTGTGATGTGTGTATGTGTGTGTGTGTGTGTGTGTGTGTGTGTGTGTGTGTGTGTGTGAGTGAATGATCTGCTGCATAGCTGACGTGTGTCCTTGCCTGCTGCTGAGTATCAGGTGGATTGCTGTGTTTCGATTTATCCAACTCGGTTCACTAGATAGAATTTTCTCCACGGTAGCTGAATTTGCAGGTGCTTTGTCCGGGAATGGCCACATGACGGCTGCTGAAGGCCAAAGTCAGACAAAAGATCATCATGCTTTACTGGCTGTATGTATGGTCGTATGCACAGGAGGAATGAGAACAACGAGCTCTTTCAATATACATACCGTCATTCATGTGCGTAAGATATAGGGATGTAACGATACGATTTTACAACGATACAATATGTATCACGTTCCATGGTTCCGATATGATTCAAGGACGATATTTGGCTCATCTAGAGCGATACGATACGATAGGATACAATACGATTCAATGACTTGAAATCGATATAGTAACTTTTTTTTTGCCAAAAATTCAATAAGTGCGACTTTGAAATAAATAGCTGGCTACTGGACAGTGCAGGTCAGAATTCCACACAACGATTAATGGCAAATAAATACACTTTTTATTTGAAAATAATAAAAAAGTGCAACTTCAGGACCCGCTGCTTCAGTTTCCAAGATACAAGGCAGTGCAATATTTAACAAAAAATTAAATCAACCAACTTCTCTTCAGGTAAATTTTTCGCACGCTGGACCTAAAACACGGCTTGGGAGAGTGAACTGGAGTTACGTTTAACATTTCTTTAGTATTAAAAGTGCCAAAAAATACATCCATATAAAGTTTGTCGTGCTTAAATACAAGGTGCAAATTCTTAGTATCGATACAATACATTATTTACCTTGCAAATTGATTTTAGATCAATATACGTCCCCCGTGAAGGACAACTTGCCGAGTACCTATCGATGTAGTTGGATCGTAGAACTATAAATGGATACATCGATGTAGTAGATGAATCATTCCAGCCCTAGAAAGATAGAAAAAAACCCACCTCTCATAATCCTTATACAAAGTACAACCTTACTATAGATTGTAAACGGACAAACAGCTACTGATGTTTGCTTTAGTCTGGTTTATCAAGTTCATCTTTTCACACAGAAGAGAGGTGACGCCCTCCTCCTCTCACATGAAATCTGTTTTGCCTCTTAGACACTTCTTCAACATCTCAGGGAGTTTTCATCAATCCAAGAAGCACTTCATTAGTCAACCTCTACCCTCCGCGTGTCATCCTTTTTAGATTTTCTCCTTTCATTCCATTTTTAAATTTATTTATCTTTCTGTTCACTCCTTTGTCAACCAGTCTCCTGCCTCCGTTCTAACGTAATTTAGTCAAGGACTACTCTGAATCAGATGCAAGTGATGTAACCCTCTTTCAGATTTTGTCCTTTTGTTGTTCAGAGGGAACAAACACTTCTCCGTCTGTGCTTTCTTTGTGTGAAAAGTGTGAAGAAAAGAAGTAACCCTGAGCTTTGGCTTGAATGCCTCAGCGTTTGTTGGATGAGGATACAGGTTTCCAAAAAATCTGACGCACTTTCTCAAGTTTCATTTCATCTCAAACTTTAGCAGAGTGTGAACTATTTTAGTGGGTACATTGTAGGGCTGTGTATTGGGAAGAATCTGGCAATACAGTATGTATCATGATACTGGGGTAACGATTCAATATATTGCAAAATATTGCAATATATTGCGATATTGTAAGCAAGGCGATATGTTGCGTTTTTTTTTTTTTTATTATTTAATTTTGGGAAAACTAAAGAACACACCAGAAATATTATTTTAAAATAGACAAAAACAAAAATGTATACTGCATGCAAAAAACGACATGTTTTTTGCCCCAAACTGAATACAATTAGCATAAAGTGTAAAGTCTGTAAAGGGGAGACTCGTGGGTACCCATGTAACCCATTTTCATTCACATCTTGAGGTCAGAGGTCAAAAATCACCATTCCAGTTTTTCCTCGCCAAAATTTACCAAAATTTAGAGTGATATTTATCCTCCTTTGCGACAAGCTGGTATGACATGGTTGGTACCAATAGTTTTCTTAGGTTACTTATGTTTTTTGTAGTTTCATATGATTCCAGTAACTTCACCGTAGCTTTAAAAGTGAACCCACTACAACCTCAGAAAGACAGAATAGCATTTGGGATTTTCAAGAGATTAAATAAATTTGATACAGTATCACACAACATAATATCGCAACAGTCATGTGTATCGATATTTTATTACACCCTTAGTACATTGCCATTTAGATATAAAGCTAAATAATGATAAATGTGATTTGCAGATATACAAGTTTGTCATTCTGAGTGACATCAGTATTCAGTATTGATCTACAACTTTATGCTGCAGTATGACTCAGAGTGATGTACATGTTTTTTTTGTGTTGAGTGTAGATCGGGTGGGGTTGAAGGCGATGATGTCAGCATGACATCAGAAGGCACCAGTAATGCTATGAGTTAATTGACCCACTTTGTAAATCACCACTCCCTTTTTTTACTGTACATATTCCCTCAGTATCCCCACTCTTCCTCCCACATGCAGCACACCCCCGTTGTGTGCTGTGTTTCACTCTGTGCCAACAGCGCGCAGCAGGGATTTGGACCAAAGTAGCCATCTCTTTCAAAAAACTCTGTTCTTCAGCAAGATACAGAGTGAAGAGAAGAAGAGAGGGGAAAAAAAATGCAGATCACCAATGGTCTCTGATCCATATTGGTGTGAATGTAATTGATTTCCCGCTGTGAGGAATCTGTCTCTCAGAGTCACAGAACAAACGCTGACTGAGTAGTTGAAAGGGCAGAGCAAATCTGGGCTTTATCTCACAGCTCTGTCTACATCCGTTTTATCCCTGTCAAATGCACAGACAAAGTATAGCACACATGGCCTTCTTATGGCTATCATGGCTTCATTACAGCTATCTCTTTGGTTAAACTTTATGTAAATATTTAATGTTTAAAGGGGCAAGTACGTAGCATGGACCAATTACACATACGACAGCATTTATAGCCTAAAGAAGTACCTGATCTAAATCACTCTTTACAGACATTTTTAACTTGACTTGAAAGGGTCCATATCCGGATTAATTTTGAGTTCTGCAGGTTAGGAGCTCTACATATTGATCTCTCGAACAGAAAGTTGTCTATCTGAAAGTACTGAGCCAATAAACCCCATGTCACTGAGAACTCTGAGTCTGGGTATTTCAGGCTGTTCTCATACACCGTTCATAGCTATACCTACGAAACTGTAATTCGAATATATCCCATAAAATCCCATTTTTGTGTAATTCATGTAATCGTGAACCAAGAAGTATAAAGAGCAGCGAACACCGCATAGGGAGGAGGTTGTGGTGGATGGGTGTGTCAGAAAACACTGGACTTTCATTGAGGAGACCGGTATTTGTATCCCGTGTGAAACCAGAACCCAATGTTGATGTTTTTTGTCATGTAACTTTCGTATTTAAGTTACGCCACTTTCTGAGTTATTTTAACCTAAAACACAATCTTTTCCTAAACCCAACTAAGTAGTTTTGTTGGCTAAATCTAACCTAAGTTGTTTCCTGTGAAGACAGAAGTTTATTTTGAAGAGATTGTATGCATGTAACGAGCAGAAATTGACACATGCGTCATGTGTTGCTGGACATTTGTAGGAAAACATCATAATTTTTCATAAGATATCATACGATCCGTTGTATTAGGATACGTTGGTTTTTTAGGCAGTTGTGGATAAGTCTACTTTTGGATGGTCCGATCCATTGGAACAGTATATTGGCACCAATACATTCCTTCTAAAGCTGATCGTGGCTCTGCAATGAAGAATCAGTATTGGGAGAGTAAAAGTTGTACTGGTGGCTTTGATATACATTGTTTTGCTTGAGTTGTGTTTTTTGGCATTTCTACCTTATTCAATAGTGAGAGAGACAGAGTAAAGATCAGAGTATCGATCCGATACCGATGTTTAATTAATAAGCTGTATGCCTCACTGTGTGGAAGTCACTGGAAAACAATGTTTAAGTCAACATCAGGCTTGACTTAAACATTGTTTTCTTAACTTTGTAAAACAAAATGTAACAAATAAATGCAATTTTTTTTTATATATTGAAAATATTGATTCATATTTGATCAGCGCTGTCTAGTTTGACAGTTTGGTTGGAGTTCGAGAGTTCGAGAGTGATTGACAGCCGGCTCTCATAGACGGCAGCTGGACAACAGACCTCAGATCAGCTCTTACTGCTTGTTTTCTTCCAGTCTGTGAAATCTTGCAGATGCCCTTAGGAGCACCGGTGAACACCGGAGGACACAGAGGCACATGAATTTTTTCAGGTTACCTGTTTCATGTACTACTGTCACTCACAATATAGCGTTCTATAAAAATAACTTTTTTTAATCATATTTGCTACAATCTCGCCTACTTCGGCTTTAAGTGTTAGATGTGAGTTCAGGATTCCTCACCTGTCGTTGTTGTTGTTGTTGTTGTAGTTGCTACCGCTACTCGAAAACCGCAGTATCTTTCAGAGTTGTGTCTAAGCCAGGCTGCCAGAAACTCCTCTGAGTTGAGGCGCTGCTGGCAGTAAAGGCTCATCTGTAACACTGGAGACAGTGATTAGAGAGAGGGAATCAATAATACATGGTAAGGGACGGCTAATGTACCACAGGGACTGACAGACAGACAGCGACGTCTCTGATACCCACAGCCCGCCGTCTCATATCCGCTGGTTTCGACACACAAAGCCAGACAGAGCAAGCACACGAGGTATGAAAAGCAACAGGGGAAATAAAAGCTGGGGAAGAGAAAGGTTAGACAAATAGAGATAAAGAGTTTGAAAGCACAGAAAAAGAACATACAGGTACTACATGAGTACAGAGACACTGAAGAGCGGAGACACTCAAATTAAATTTGATTAATAATTTCCTTAAATCTCCAAATCATAATCCTTTGTGTGTTGATGAAAAAAAAAAAACATGATCACAAAGGGATTTATTCGATTGACTACATAGGAAGAAAAGCAAACACACAACAAGCTTATTACAGAACCCTGTGTTCAAAAGAGGGCCCTTCATCCTCGCACCGACATGATGTTTCAAAAATCAATACGGGGCTGTGAAACAGGCCAAAATGAAATAAGTGTGCAAGCTATCCGGGAAATAAGATTGGCAGGCAGACAGAAGCATGCCACCAGTCTCAGGGGACGGTTGCTCGCCAAGCGGTCTCTCATCCAGAGATTGGGGTTAATGCCTCTTCTGCATTAGCACACTAGCACCACGTCAGCCAGCGCTGACCTCAGCTACAGAAATACTAGATGATCCCGCACATACACACACACGCACACACACACACACACGAGAAGAAGTGATGATCTAATTAATCAGTGATTGGAACAACTGCACGCTTCCTCTTTTGAATGCCACCCACCCACGCACACACACCGTATCCTCCTGCCCCCCACCTTGCTCCCTCTTCATTACATCCCCACCTCTCCGTCTCATTCTCAGGACTGCTCATCATTACAAACACAAAAACATAGTTTACAGATTCAGACAGAACGATATTTGTCCGCACGAAGGGGCTGATGACAGCTTCTGTCTGAATAAAAGCTCATTACTGAATTGACTCTCCAGAAGCAGACTCCCGCAACACCACGACGCCACAGGTTGCTCGTTACTGCTCGACTTTGTCTCTTCGCATCTTAAACCGCTACAGCGTGCCAGACCAGGCTCTGTTAGCTCTCCCATTCAACGTCGCTGACTGTGACCTCCTGCTCATCATGACGGAAAAACACGGCACGGCAATGATTCATCAAGCAAATATACAAACTTTGTATTTTTTTGTGTGGTAAAGTGTGTCTGAATGTGGCATTTAGCTGTTGTATCATGGAGGATACAGACAGACATTGGCATTGAGCAAAAATGGGAATTAGGAGCCGTGTATGTGGAGATAATAGCAAATGCGTTACCACGGAGACGCAGGTAAAATCACTCAAATGTTGTGACTCTTAACCTTGACTCAGATGCCTCTCAATGTGAAGCTTGAGAGACACGAAAAGCTGATTTTTGTGTTCAGGTGTCTATTGAGAAAGGGGGAGCTTACAGCATTTTGTGCCTTGACTCAATGAGTTCAGCCCATTCAAAACACTTAATGAAGTGTGAAGGGAGTTTATAAGAGCACATACAAAATCACATTCAAGCTGTTTAATATGGAGGCTGTCACTAACAATTATTTGCATTAATTGTCTATAAAATGTCAGAAAATATTGAGAAATGTCCATCACAATATCCCAAAGCCCAAGGTGACGTCTCCAAAACGCTTGTTTTGTCCGACCAACAGTCCAAAACCAGAAGATATTCAATTTTTAAAGACAGAACACAGAAAAAGACCAAATCTTTACACTTTAGAAGTTGTAACCAGTTAATGTCACGGCACTTTGACTTGATATTAGTAAGTGTTTTAACCCCTTAACCTTCAGTATGTAAAGAAATCTGACAAGTGTCACATATGCAGTGTATTCTGTGTTATCTTGATCCGGCTGTTTACTGAAGCTATTATATATTTACAGTGAATTATTCAGAGCTGCAAATAATGATTATTTTCATTTTCGATTCATCTGTTGATTATCTTTTCAATTAATTTATCCTTTAGTCTGAGACAGAAATGAGCTAAAACTGTCCGTCAATACCGATCAGAACCAAGGTGATGTCTTCAAATTGCTTCTTTTGTTCAACACTAAATTCCTATGATCCATTATCAAAATACACAGTCTTTCGGACACGGACGTATGTGTGTGACAACGGGGAGCACGAAGCCACCAGCAACGCTAACATTACATCTCCGAACGTAGTACAGAAATGCCAAAGATATGTTTGAGGAAGTTTGAGCAAAAATGTCTCCATTACATAGTTTGTCCACCAGAGAGCACTGACAAGTTAATTTAATTTCAGAACCAAATAAAATTAAACTTTATCGTCTATCAAGGACGGGTAATTGTCTTTGGCCCACCTGGCAGTTCATCAAAATTTTATAATATAACCCTACAACACATAACAACAACACCGATGGTACGAATATTAAATGTAATAAAATACAATACACTTAAAGATTTAAGAAAAACTTCTTTAAAAAAACATTTAGATGGAGTCTCTAATGCAGAGTCTCAATACGCATACTTCCCTACTTACACATGCTATTTTGAGTGCATAAGTGTATAAGTATGGCAAAATGCAGTGCACTACGAGTACCCGGATGGTGTCACTCATAACTATCAAAAAGTTGCATGTTGAACGCTGGACACTTCTCACTCTCAATGGTCCCCATCTTGGCTACGTAGCGTAACGGGTGGGATCATCAAACTTGTGAAAATTGTGGAGATGGTGGCGTATTTTCCACCTCGTTTGAAACAGGCGGCCCACACAAGCAACCCACACAAGCAAGTAAAAATAAAGTCATATTGATTTTTATTCAGTCTTAATATATTTGTCTTATTAAGTGTTGTTGGCGGGCAACAATCACAGTCAAATGTTGGTGGTAATGCTTGGTCTGGTCATAATCTCAAATTATGGACCCACCGTTTGAATGATTAATTGATTCAATCCGCCAATTGATTAATCAACTAATCATTTTACGCTTCAAAACCAATTTATTACCCATTATACAATGTGTCATTTCAGTTTTCCTTAATTTATTAGAGGCAACTTGTACAGAAGCAAGTGTGACAAGCCTGAGCATAACTCTCTGACTTAAAGTGATTATGGCTTGTGAGTAACACCGTAGGAAGCGTGTGAGGTTGTCATAAACGGGCTGACTGGCACCTCGTCAAACGCTCATTCACCTTCCCATCACCGTGCACGCTCTCTGCCGGGCTCTATGATTCATCATCTCCTAGGCAAAGGAGGTTAAACTCTAAAAGGGACGTTTGTCTGTGTCGGAGAGGACTCCCCCTGAACAGCCTGTGATGACATTTTCATTTGACACCGTAGCCAACATCCCTGTAATGAGACGCCATCAAAAAGCCATCTCCTAAAATAGAAAGGGATTTCAATTTTAGGATGCCTATATTGATATGCAAAGTAAGTAAAAAAAAAAAGCCTCCGAGTCAGATCAGCTGGATACATTGGGAGCCAGTGGAAGCCATGCGATGACGCTTTGGATTGGTTTTATTTGCGTATGCCAGAATAGAATTATGCTAATGGAAATGGACTGAGAAAGGACATTTTGAAAAGGAGGAAAAATATTAATCTGCCATTCAATTTTATTGAAGATGTGAATGAAATTGATTTCCCCTCCTGGGGTTTTTCTAACCTGAATCAATTATATATATTTTCCTATAATTGGTCCACAAGAAACCTCAGTGAAGTGTGCAGTCCATAACTCTGTTTTGCAAAAAGTAGGTATTACTTGAGATAAGTGCTACTCAACCACTGTGGTCTGAATAATGCTGTTTCTCTAATCTATAACTGCCAGTTTTCACTACAACAAATATAAGAAGTTATATCTACTGGCTTGTTGGTCTCTTTGAATTGGAAATGTTTGATTTTTAAAGTAATAATTTTGAAGATTTTCATTTAAATAAATATCTGTTAACTAGGAATGCACCGATCCGACTTTTTCAGTCCCGAGTACCGATCTGATACCAGTGTTTAATTAATAAGCTGTATGCCTCACTGTGTGGAATTGACTAAGATCAGTCTTTTATGTGTAAGATGATATGAGGCTTAACTTAAACATCGCTTTCCTAACTTTATAAAACATAATGTAACAAATAAATACATAGATATATTATAAATGTATACATTTATTGAATTGTTATTTATTATTAAAATAATAAATCATAGACCAACAAAAAATATTCAAAATTAACAGGAATTACAATTCAGGTGTTAGCCTTTTTAAAGCAGCAACAAATTGGTCAAAGCTTAAACAGGAATTAAAATTCCAGTAAATAATGTACATAGTATATAAACAGAATTGAATGCGATCCAGCTATTTGAGTCAATATCGGCCCAATATCCAATCCGGTATCAGTATCGCATCCCTACTGTTAACTAAGTCATTATCTACAGGTTATAATTCCCTCTATTAACTATTATATATTGCTGTGAAAACATCTCTTTCAAACAACTGTATCCATTTATTCAAGTTTCTCACCAAAAACTCCATTTTACAAAATTACATTTGAAATCATAACATAATAATTTACTGTACCTTCCTCAAATACTAATTTTGCCTGAGCCTGAACGTGTCATAATGTAACTCAATGACAACTCCCATCAACTAGCACAAGCAGCGATCTCTGGGAAGTGAGATCCAAAACCACACCTGTGTTTACCGCTTATCGCCACAGGTGCCGCCAAAGAAAACGAAACAGAGATCTTCGAGATTGTGACGTCTTAAAATGTCCAAACCCCAAAGATATTCAGCTTCCTATAACAAAGAAAACCATTAAAAAAAGCTGAATCCAGCAAATGATTGTAATTTTTGCTTGATTTTTGCCATCAATTAATCAGCTAATCATTGCAGCTCTAGCTGAATTCAAAGCTCTCAGTATGTCCAAAGTACATTTGGTTATATATATTTATATATATTTTAGCTCTTCTAGGACAATATTTCTAGAAATACCATTGCTTAACTCTCCTTCTATTGCTCTGATATCTTGTCATTATTTCACCTGATCTTGTCTTCGTGGCTCACCAGGAGTATAATGACCTTCCCCTCTTCCGTCAGAGTGACTCAGTAATGCACCGTTTCATTGTATCCTGAAAAACTGATCTAAGAAGAACTACGTGTTGCTCTGATCTCTGAAACTGTCACGCTGCTTTTCAGACAAAGACGGCACCTAAGACTTTGGGAACTTGCAATGGTACCTACTTGTAGACATTTTATAGACCTTAACAAGTAATTGATTAATCAAAAAAATAGAGGATAATGAAAAATATAATTGGTTGCAGCCCTAAAAAGCATACTGGATCATAAATAATTAGTTTACAGTCTTTAAATTAACTTTAACTGTCAGCATTTGGTCTGAATGTTAGTTTTGCAACCTTCCTTTTACAATTAAAGGGACTGTTTGTAACTTTTTAAGCATATAAATTTATCGGGTCGGGACACATGCACGCTCGCGTGTGGCCGCTGTCTCTCCTCCTCTGCTTGCTTGCCTTCACTCAGACAGCGCGCATGTTCTCGCTGTCTCGCTCCACCTCTAGACATGAACGTGCGCACACTACACACTGCAGAATAGTTAGTTTAGCTCTGAGAATGTACAGTGGACGTTTGTGCAGAAATAACTGCTGCAGCTCCTCTAGACCAACAGAGGTTTTCCGTGTCTTGTGAAGTGACGGGGCTCTGTAGCGAGAAATGTTATCGCCTCCAACCGGGTGCCGGTGTCTTCCTGCTCAGACCGGCTGCGGCCGGGAGGCGATAACGTTACTCACTGCGGAGCCCCACTGCTTCAGAGCCCCGGCACCGACGCTGAAGCAGGAAAAGGCAACACTAGGATCAGCAGTGATTCATGGAGAGACCTTCGTCTGGTCAGCTAACATTACTGCCAAGCAGCTGAAATATAGAGTGATATTGTGGTTTTAGCTGACGTGTGTCGCCTCGCTGTTTTGAGCGATGCTCGTTCATGTCTATTTAGAGCGAGCAAGCACGAACCCGACGCTAACTTTCGTTGACTTAACGGCCACAGGGGTCGCTGTTAACAGGCATTTCTGAAAGTTACAAATAGTCCCTTTAAGTGTTTCACTGGCATTTGATTTTTCCGAAAGGTCAAAGTAATCTGGAGAAATCACTGTTACCTACATTAGCGACTCAGTAAGGTTTGTTTAAATTGTAAGACTATTCCCACATGCACAAAGACAGAGGTCTGGATAGTTTAAAGCACAACAGGTGGTTGCACAAGTTTAATACAAGACAAGATCAAGACGGAATATTGCTGTAATTTTATCTGTTATGAAGGAAACAATCACTTACAGAGTAGAGTGAGTAAAAAAAACAAACATGCCACAGTAATTTTCGTTTAATTTTCCTCCATGGGTGGAACCGAATGAAAACATTACATGCTCTACTCTCATCGGAAGGTTTCATTTTCTCCTGAGCCTCGGATGAAATCTACCTTATTGCTGCTTCCCTCCTCCCCCACACCCGGCGTAATGAGAGAATATTTCCCCAGAGTGTGAAAGCAGATCCAAGCTGTACTTTTAGAAACTTTATTAAACCAACCTAACCAATTATTTCTGTGTTTGCCTTCCTTCTGACGAGTGACGATCCATTCATTAAGGCTGGTAAATGTTAATGTAAAATGAATTTCCTGATCGCTGATGTCCCTTTGGCTAACAGCGCTGCCAACAATAGGTTCAGAACTTCCAGCAGGGTTGGTTTAGCTGAATGGGCTGTAGAGATGTGAAAGGTATTGGAGCAACAGCGACAGCAACACCTCTGACTCAGAGGGATTGCATTTTAATACAAAAAGTCTGGCAAGACTCCAGCTGGGGCAAAATCTTTTATTGAATTGCCCAGTTAGCCTGTGATCAAACACTCTGGAGGGAGATTGCGTCCCTCGGCTGACATTTATCTATTTATCTTTTCAGAGAAAAATAGTAGAATGAAAAATCAATCAGGCTTTAGAAATGAGACAACGTTGACTGCAGGCTGATAGATGTCTTGTCACTCGCTGTTACAAAGAAGTTCAACATTCAACCTGAAGAGATGCCTCACAAGACGATTAGCTTCTGCGCAACACTTCAGAGTGGAGATACAAGTGATAGGAAGTAGAGATGTGCCGATTGCAATCTGACCTGCCGATTCCAATTTTCTTTCGTTCTAACTAGGGATGTTAATAATTAACTGTGAACCGACATTAAGAATTTTAACCAATTAATGCTATCGCTTAAACGGTTAAAAGAAATGTGAAAAAATAACTTAAAAGCTGAGCAAAACTCAGACGGGGGCTTGTCACTTAAAAGAGAAAAGCTGGTCCACCTTAACAGCCCACCTTAAGGAAGTCTGAGCCGGTGTTGCAGACACAGGAAGTTGGCTCGGGTCTTGAGGAGTTGTAGCATTTATTCAACGACAAATAAACTACACACACTGCTACAGCTACGTTCACAGCTATAACCCCACTGACAACCCCACACTCAACGCCGCCACACACACACACAGTCTGTCGGACACTCGCTGATGTTACACTGCGAGCTGACAGACCGTATGTTTGTGACAACGGCGAGCATGAAGCCACCAGCAGCACAAACACACACACGGTCTGTCGGACACTCGTTAATGGTACACTAGGCAGACAGAGTAGCCAGGCAGACACACAGTTAACAACCTCGCAGCTAAACTAATTGATGCGGTGGAGAGTTTTACTGGGAAAGTGGCTGGATGTGTCCACGACAATACACGCAGTAGTGTGGCTGCTACAGTAACTCTCCCAGACAGGTGAACTGAGGACTCAGTTGTCTGTTTTGCGCATACACTACAGCTGGTGATAAATGATGGGTTTAACCTGTTTGTGCATCAGCTTTTCGTTGCAGCTGGGCGGCTTGTCAGTATTTTTCTGTCTTTGCTGCTGTCTGCGCAACGTTAAACCATCATGCGGCACGTGTGAAAATTTGACTTGCAAAAATTGGATATGTAAGACTTGATCGGCCATGAAACCGGCCGGTTTCAACCTGTAGCCGGTTCTTTCTAAAAGAAAGACTGTGGAAATCTAATCACCCACCAGAAAATGACAAGCTGCTACGATTTATGTGTGAGAAGCTGCTGCTACCTCCTCTGTCACACCAGAACATTTTGTTTGTTGGTGTTGCTTCGATCATTCAAGTCTTTCATCACTTCCTTTTATTCTTTTAAATCTCTGCTACAAGATTCATTATCACTCAGAGCATTAAGAAGTTATTGTTTATTTCCAGGTACCTTGGTGCATATTACAGAGCATATCTACCACTGTGCATGTGTCATCAGTTTCTTTTGAAGTCCTATTGTGAGGGATCAAGTGGATGATGGACATATGATTATTTAACATCTCTGGAGTTCAGAGCAGTATTGCAGCTGAACCCTGTGAAGCAATATGTCAAAGCAGTCATTTCTCATGCAAAAGGTAGCTTTCCTTTTTACTTGGCAATAGACTGTCATGATTCACACTCTTACAAAGGCTCATAAGAGTTAGTTTCCATATGACAAGTAGCAGTGGGATGGAAGGAGATTTTTATGCATTTCAATGGGCAGTGTATCCTCCTGAGCTCTAATCCATATGAGAGGCTCTGCGTAGAGGCACTGAAACTACCCTTTGAAAATGGTAAGTCAATTAAAGATGCTCAATATAAGCAGCAGCGGCCCTCTCAGACCAAAGCAAAGAGCCAGGGTAAACCCACTTTAATGATGGTGTAAATGGGCTGTCATGTTGTGATGACCGGGCTCCTGATCTCTGTTAAATACCGATGCTTGGCTTTGGAAGGAAAGGATAAACAAGAGTCTCAAGCAGTAATATACCTTAACCATATTTCATTTGCCATAATCATGATCTTTAACTTTAACAATATACCACAGCTGCCAAGCAAAGATTTTTGTAAAAAGTGAGAATTTTAAAAACATTGGACATATAAAACGTTGGTTTTGCAGAATCGTCCAGTATTGTTTGTTTTCTGGCGATACGGTTCACAAATAATATTCTACTTAACTGCAAAGACTCTTAAATGATTGCAGAATGTGAGTTTTTATGTTCATAAAGTGATTTAGTAACGACCCTTTAAGGACTTTGCACACCAAGTCCGTGTTTCTTGTCTGAAATTGTTGCACGTTTGAAAATAAATACGACCTCACGTTTTGTCAATCACGTT